>JAZAVJ010000114.1:0-124567 GCA_037954315.1 Neonectria punicea
GTGTGTTTGTACAGCTTCACGTCGATGTTTCGGGGTGAAATCATGTGTAGTAGCGGCAAGGTGTCAGACAGCAGACAGTGCGAAATTTGCGAGAATTATTAGTGAGTATTGAGCACCAGGATAACGTCACTTGGGTGAATGAAGAGTTACTCAACGCATGGTCGTCAATTCGAGAAAGATACAACAACATCTACATGTTCATTTCATAAGCCTCTGTAATTCAACCCATCCAGCAACTTCCATCTCCCCCTGGTGTTATCCTCATCCGCCTACTCATTCAGCACTCCCTCAACCCTCGTTGTCGTTCCCCTCCAGTGGGTGCATGGTCGTCAACCGAGTCAGAGAACCAGAGCCAAACAGAACAGCCCATTTAAGCACCATCCGCCCGGGATCCAAGTGTCGAAAGCCGGCGATCAAGGCCGAGATATTACTTGAAGTCGCGTCCACTCAACGAACAAGGCGGATAACCTTTGCCTCAATGGCATCTGGGGTAAAGTTGTCGGGCCCAAGACTAAACAACTCAACTCTCAAAGTTCCTTAGGCACGGAACAAGTCATTGACCAGCGGATGGATGGGCTCCCACGACAGAGTGAGAACTCTGGTGGCCGCACAGGAGAGATCCGCTGTGGTGGCCGGAGAAAACTCAGCGGACACATCAAGGTCGACGCCTGAAATAACCAACACCCGGCGAGGAAGCTGGTCAAAGTCTCGCCCCTGCGGCTACAGGACGGTTGGCGCTTCTAAAGGCCAAACTGTATGTATGTGCTCTTCCTTGATGCGTTAGGTCCTTAAATATGACTGAATTTGGCGTTTCCATTGGTGTCTGGTTGCGCCTACTTAGCGATAGCATCGAGTAGCGGCAGCCATGCGGGTAGCTCTTCTGATGACGCATCCATGGGTACATGGTTTTGAGGATGAATGCTGTATAGTGTAGATTAGGGCGCAAGTGGCTAACAAAGCAACCACGTCCATTTTGGTTCATGAGTCTGGTAAACATTCGATGAGATGTCCAGCCTCGGCAGAAGCAATGGAGCCCAAGGTTTCAAGACCGAGGTTCCTGTCGGGTTATCGCAGCCTAGCGGCCAACGCCCGAACTCCGGCAGGAGACAAAGGCGCACCAAGAGAACGAAAGAGTATCCTTGGTCTTGGGAGCGAATATACAAACGCCGAGCGAGTAACGCACGACGTCGGAAAAGACGTCGACAAGGACGTCGAATCGCTGAGCATGTCGACGATATCCCCACCCTGTTCAACCGTTCGGTTCCACTCAGCAACGGTGCTGAGATGCCAGTACAAGCAGTCAAGCAGGAACCGGAAGATGAGCCATGAAGGCGGCCGGCATCACTTCTGAGTCCGCATTTTTTAGTGACTTGATCGATAGCCGCTTGGTGTGATGTGTGTTGCCTGTTGGCTTCATGCAGTAACTTGAGAGTACTGTGTTTTCCATCAAGGTTAACCTTTATGTGGATGCTAATTTGGTGGTTTTGAACAGACCATGCCTACGAGGCTTTGAGATCTGGCCCGCGATGCCTTGGACAATTGCCTACCGACCCTCCTATACCCCGAGCCTTCGATACCACGAGCCCTCGATACCACGAGCCTTTGATACCACGATCATGCAATGCCTGACGACCAACGCACCTAGTGTCCAAGACCCCGACCGCACAGTACCATATGGCCCCCGAGACTCCGATACTACATATCCCATGATGTCTACAATGTATCTCAGCGAGACACCGAGACCAGCCTGGTGGCAATATCACGACCAATTTGATGAAGGATGAACCTGGAGCTATGGATGAAAAGAGGAAGGGAAGATGAGAATAACTGCAATATATTTCATCAAATGTCCGTTCCTATCTGTGCCGTACCTCGATCCACATCAATCAGTTGCCTGCTTCCTTTCCAGCCTTGTCCAAGTCCACATCCGACATCCAGCATTCGCTTTTGGTTTGGCGGCGACACAAGTGAGCTCTAAGCTGAGTCTGTAGACACTGGTAGGATTAATACAATGGCGTACCACAACGCAAGTCGTATACGATTTTAATGCTGCAGCTGAGCACTATTTCTTATCCCAATTGCTACACAGTATGTTATGCCTTTTTTGCAGGATTAAAGCAGTCCGTCAAATATCACTTTCCTCCACAAGGTATCAACGGAGCACTCAGTACACATACTGAAACGCTCACACATCTAGACAGTAGCCTGAGCACCAGGCTGGACAAGAACATGAACCGTTAGGAACCAAAATCAAGACCACTGGCAACGTCTGCGAAGATACTTCAGTACATCCTCTGGACGGAACTAAGCTTGAGTATACCACTCATATTAGTATATTACTATTACTATTACTATTTTTACTGCTATAATATTCTTAAGAAATCATTGATTCCAATCCCTCACAAATAGGCCATTACCATTATTCCATACTTTAAGACTCTAGATTAAATACTCAACTAAGAGAGTTCTCATTCAATGCTTCTCGCTGTGACTGCCTCGTTCGTCTCTTCGCAGAGCTAGCTACACAGCAGCCCTCAATGCATATCCATATGAATAGTATGCTATGCAAAGCCCTATGTTTAAAGTGTCAGTGGCCAGCATTGAAGAGGTAGCAACATTCGGGAGCAATACATACATGTTAGCAGCAAGCAAAGAACCGCAGATGAATAGCCAGTCCACCCAAGGCCCGGGATCCCTCCCGTCTTCGCAGCAATTCCATTCACTCATCCAAGTTACGATCCATCCAACGGCACTTAGGCCTCCAGCGAGAAAGTCGAGACATCCCGCTAGACATCGATGTGCTCGGCGAATCCTTCGATTTTTATTGAATAGCGCGGCGAGCTCAACGCTGTCGAAGATGAATGGCAGTATAGTCTATTGAGAGTCTTGATTAATAACAGGGCTAGTCCTGGGTTTGGATGAGACGTACAAGACAGGCTCCTGCGATACCGACGCTGGATCTTTCTCCCCATCTAGCTGCGAGGATGGCACACGAGACAATGATGGTCACGTCGACACCGACAACAATGAACCGTGCGATAGCCTGTACAATGCCATACGGCTGCGGTACGCGGGGGCGGTGTGACTTGGCGCCAGGGGCAGAGGCAGATGCCATTGACATGGTGATCAAAGGGGGAGCATTCGCACCAGGAGAATAGCCTGTCGGCTTCGAAACCGTGGGCGCCTGGGATTCCATGGCAATTGATGATGGATCGACAGCCGCGTCAAGAAATATTGGAAGTGGTGTCGTCGGCCGTGGCGGAGGCTGTGCCTTGTATTGTATTTATGAAGATTGAGTCTGTATTATCAGGCGCCGTATTAAGAGGCGCAGCCACCCGACCTAGCCATTTCAGGTGAATTTGGACCTTTGTCGCACCACTACTCTAAGCGACTCAGCCGTTGTTGGACTATCCGAGGCAGTTCATATGCTGCCAAGCATTGACTTGGCCCAATGCGCTCGTCGCTTCGACACGGCTGCGTCATATTATGAGGCCTCCTGTCGCTTCACTGCTACCACCTCATGCACGAAACTCCTTCGACTTGCTAGTCGTCGTCATCCTCGACCTAGATTGGTGGAGGCTAAACGTTATTTTTAGGTTATCCTAGCAAGTGTCTTTCCTGGTTTTTCGCCAGAGTCAAAGTATGCATGGGTTTTCGCTTCTATCTGTTCGCAGGGTCGTCAAAGCGACTTTTACAAACCCTATAATATGTGTTGTATTGCAGCGCCGGCACAGCACACGCGGGGGCTTAGCCAGATGTCTAACCTACCCAATTGCCTCCTTGCAGTTTTACCCAATCCTTGACGCTCTAAATGACTGCTAACTTATGGGTTAGGCTACTTTGATAGCTTATATTAACGGCAGAAGGTAGTTGAAGCGAGGATATGGACATTATTATGTGCAGTACTCGTAAATGTTTACCAAGTGTGGCATCTTATCAGTTTCATGTGTGGAAATATACGACAATTCATGGGTAGTGGTAATCGGAGTCTTGGGTGAAACCGGACAATTGAACAGCTTATAGTTGAGGTACCAAATGTATTGAAATCCTCCTATTTTCTAATACATCATCTAAGGTCTAGAAGCGCATCGTACTTTATCTCCGTATTGTGACGGTTGGGTCTATCCTAGGGGTCTAGGGTAGGTCCGAGCGTGGGGTGTATGATCTAGTGGATCAGGACGTTGGCGGGAGCAATGTCGGTCACGGGTCTGATAATGGTAGAATGTGGAATTCAATGTAATCAAGTCTGTTGATAGCTAAGGAGCTTAAGGCTCTTGTCTAATGTGCTAAGTGAGTGTGTATATATACTGTGGTATATTACTTGGATCACGGTTCACAACAGTGATCCCGTCGTTGGATCACGGTTGAGAATCGTGAGCCTGTCCCTGGATCACGATTGGAGTCGTGATCCGCGCGTGGTTGGTTGGAAATTTGTGGGTGTGTGCATGGTCCATGCGCGCCACGTGACAGGGTGCAGCCCGGGCCGTGACACGTATCAGGTAACTACTTATACAAGCCCAGCCAGGAAATCCAGGATGCTACCAACTAAAGAAGCCACACTCCCCACTAGCTATCCGGATTTGCTATTAGGGGTGTATACCCTCTTAGGAGTATAGTTTAGATATTATTAATAAATAGCCTTATATTTCATTGATACGCCTTAAGTGCTTACTAGATATTTTCTCTATAATTAATAAGGATAAGCACTATATAATATCCCTCAGTAAAATATATTAATTATATAATTATGTCTAAAGTTTAACTTATAAAATCTCTTTAAAGTAGAAATTATTAGTTTTAAGTATAGTATGTTAGTGAGGGTGGCCCTAGAGAGCAAGAGGGAGAAAACACCCAATAGCCCAAGTGTGCTGCTTGCTTGTCTTCTAAGACTGACCTTATTGGTCTTTTCCTCCCCCTTATCTTAAGCTGCTACTAAACCAATTGTTGGAAGAGGTCTCTAGCTAATCAAAATGCAATAACGCTGCACCTTATCTGGACTGTAATGTTAGCTGGCCCTAACATAATGGCTTAAGTGATTTAGTTTGTTTCCTAGTTATATTTCCTTCCAGTTAATTACAGTTGTGCGTCCTTTGTCTTTCTCCCCCTTATTTATTTGCATGAAAGTTAGTTAACGTTATGACTTAGACCGATGTGTCTCCTCGAATCCGTGACACACCCTCGAGACCTCAGTTATCACTCCAGCCCTTCTTGATGGCATCAAGAAACTCCTTGACAGTAGCGCTTTCCTTCTCCTCTTTGCCTTCTTTTCCATTATTCTCATCCTCTCCTTCCATTTTAGACTTGAACCTCGCGACGATAAGATCTCGCGCAATCTTGGGGGACGCGAGCGCCAACTCCTCCTCCAGCTTCGCCTGGCTGATGACCTTTCCGTTGCACAAGGCTTTCACCAGCGTCTCCACCAAGTGCTGGCAGTTGTTTGACAGGAGGCGATACCGAGGGTGGAGTGCCATATGGGCAAGGCCTGGGGATCGCGTTAGAGGAAGTGCACGTATAATCCTGCTCGTTCCGGGTACTCACCCAACTCTTGGATCTCCGTGTGGGATTTGGTAGTCTCTCCGACGTAGTAGCAGGAACTCCAGCTCTCCACAAACGCAGAGGTAATCTCAGCGACGCGGAAGTAGTTCTTGCCGAGCGCGGTGAGCTCCATGCGATCGCTCATCAGATCGTAGCAGTAGCACGTTTCCAGCCCGCGGTCGATGACGCATACCGCCCAGTGGCTCACGCTGTCGAGGCTCATGCCGACGTGCCGGGCTAAGAGCGTGTAGGTCTTCTCCGACAGCTCGAACTTGCCGAAGGAAATGGGCACCGTCACCAGGAAGACGGCCCGGTGGTTGGTGTTGTCGTCGTGCACCAGCGGCGCCATCTCGGTCATCGAGTCGCCGGTGAGCTTTGCCGTCACCAACTGGAGGAACTCATTCCGTAGCCGGATCTCCTCGGCCCGCTGCTCATCCTCGGTCTTCACCGCGCGGGTCTTCTGGCCTTTGCGCTGCTCCCTACAGATCCATCTCCGGTCAGCATCTATCCCGCAGTTCCAGAGGCTTCCATTGCTGGCAGAGTGAGGCACCATTTCTTGGAGAGGCTCGAATAGGCGCGAGAAGCCCCGCTAGCCACTGCTAGCTTGGACAGGGTGTCGAAGGCCATGGCTGGCTGGGGTTGCAACTGTGAAACTCCCGCTGCTGGGTCCGTTCAGAGAGGGCAGACAGATAATTAGTGCGAGTGTGCGCTTGCGGCTTTTGTGAATCTTTCGCACGTCCATGCCACAGCGAGGCGTCAGACCACTAGCCCGTAGCGGTTTAGTGAGCGCCGAGACATTCGTCTGCTTGTTTTTTTGTCCTCCGTAAGCACCCGGTGGGTCTGTAGCTTGCTGCGCCTCCGTGACACGACAGATACTGCGACGTTAGATACGGCTGGCCTCTGGGAGATGTCACATCTTTATTGCAGATTATTGCAGAGAGAAATTATAGAAAGCGTTGGGTTGCTGTCCTTGGCCGTGGCCTTTCGCCAGCTTATAAAACATCATGTCATCTGAGCTAGTGTCAGCAGGTCTAGGCGAATGCTACTGGCGTTAACTCTCCTGTCGAAGAACTAGAACAGCTTCAGTCTCTTGTAGTATTTATTTGCATTAGTTCCCAGGCCTCATAAAAAACTACAGTGCATTTTAGTTTATCTATCTCCAGGTGCCTCGAGTCAGAGCACGCTACTTCCTTTTTTGCAACGAAGATACAACAATCAATAGCTCACGATGGATTTTCCCATAGTTTATTTTCCTAGTTCTAATCTCCCACAACACCGAAGCGGTCGCCATACACTGTAACAGGTCGCGTGACACCCAACATCACGAGATTAGGAGCCCTCACTCCCAAAGACTATGCAGTGTGTCTCTGTTTCAAAGTTAGCGCCCAGGAAAAGTCACGACAATGAGGCATGCTCACCTATGATTCAAGCCGGGTGTCACAAGCCCCAGCCAGTCCTCGTCCGTCAACTTCGAGAAATCAACGTTTCCCGTCCCACCCACGGGCTGGCCCAAGCCAACGCCAGGTTGCAGGAGAACAGGGTCGTCTTTAGTCCAGGGCCAAGCAACGATGTTGAATAAGGCATCTGCTTGAACATGGACTGTAGCCGTGCATGGGCCGTCGAGAGTTATCACAACTGCAGCCAGCAGCTCCGTCGGCAGCCCGTCTTCCTGTTTCTTGTCCTCGTGCATCCAGATCTTGACGCAGTTTGGCGCCCTGTGCTTACGATCTCCCCAATCATCGCTCTCAATCTCCGCCGCGTAACGACGAGGATACGACCCGCCGACCCCGGCCGAGATCTCCGGTCCAGCTTGGAAAGCCCCCATGGACGCTTTGGCGGAGATGGTCCCTAGATACTGCCATTCTCGTTGTTCTTCCGTCGGCACCGCCCTCATTTTCTTTGGCCCGTAGTTGATCACTGCGGGGTCTTTGTCTGGCGAGCTGACCGGCCGTGCTTGAAATTCAATAGTCATTTTCGCTTTTCTGAACCGCAAGGTATGGGCGTTTCCATCGTGGAACTGGAATCGGAAGCCGATGAGACAGGCTTGCGCGTCCTCCCAGCTGCCATGCTGTACGCGCGTGAGGCTGCTGATAAGACTGAGGCTACCCAGATCCTGTTGAGAGATTTTCTTCCGATTATAGTCCTCGTCGCTGAGGTTTTTGATGCCAAGGTCTATTTCGAGATCGAAATTGGACGCTCTTTCCACGTAAGAAGCGAGGACGGCGTTCTGAGAAGAGTCCATTCCACTAGCCCTTTCGCTTGTAGATTTCGGAACTGTATCGACATCCGGCTGGAAAGCTCAGATTGAAGCGGGGAGAAGCACAAATCATCCCCGCTCCAGGGCTGAAGAACCGACAGCCTCACTGCACGTCAGCCCAATCAACGATCGCGGTTTCAAGACGCTATCCGTATCTATCACCTGATCTGTGAATATCATTTCTTCGCTGTCGTTCCAGCCGAACTCTTTCCCGATAGCAAGCACAACTTTTATCGAGGCCCTCTGACCTTTCACATTATTGCCCGTGAACTATGCAATGGACAGCCTTGGCACGGACGAATCTGCCGTCGCCGATGCCCTATCTCGATGCGCAAACCTGATTCTGATCGGGCATTACGATGAGGCTTTGGCCTTACTTGACGTCCAGGAAGGACGGCTCGATCTTGCGTTGAAGGACCGCGTGGAGATTTACCGAGCAGCTGCGCGCGTCTTCGTGCACCGTGGCTTTCCCCTAGTGGCGAAGGAATGGCTCACCAAAGCAATCGAGCTGCATGAGAATGAGGAACATCAATACCCACCCCTGCCACTCAGAGTTCATTTGGAATTCGTGTCCGTGGTGGGATGCGGCGAGCAGTCTGAGGACGAGACTTGCAACAACGAGGCCAGACAATTCCTGGGCACCCTGACGCGGTTAGACGAGATGGACAAGGACGCGGTAGGCTATAAACCAGCCATGCAAACTTGAAATCAACTAACCGCATATGTGATAGGTCGAAATGCTTGCTTCCGTTGACAAGATGGACCTCATGAAGCACATGTTTTGCCAACGAAGGGGCGTGGACATCAACCCAGGAATCGCCTCTCGCACGCGATTGCTCATCGATCAAGCAATGGCCCAAGGCCGTTACCACGATGCCTGGGCTCTCACAACTCCATACATCGTTTCAGCTGCCTCCAAAGAAGTATTGCAATGGCTTCGGAGTGTTGTCGATGCCAAAGGGGTTCCTCCACCGATCCGTGGTCTTTTTGCACTTGAGACTGTAAAACAACTAGCCAAATCTCCATCCGTTCAGGAAGAGAGGGGGAAAGACATTGGGAGGTTTTTAGTTCAGGCTGAGGCGTTCTTCAAGTCAAGTGGGAACGAACTTGGGCTAACCGAAGTACGACTACTTCGTCTCAAACACGGATTGCAGCCCTCGACCAATCTTCTCTTCGACATGATTGAGCAAATCAACCAATTCTTCCAGGCCAGCTTTCCGCGAGGCATCCTCCAATCTGCGCCGCTGATTCTTACCGCGGCTTTTCAAAGGGGCGATCTTAGAACCTACGTCAACCTACAGGAAGTTTTCCAAGGCGTCTGTGTGGGAGTTGGCTTGAAACACGAAGTCCTTCTTCTAGAACTACAGCTTCTTGCTGCAATGAACGCAGGGACTGGATATCTCGGCAGAGTGCTGGAGCTTGGTCACGACTTGTACGTCCAATTTCGCCAGCGGAAGCAGTGGAGCCAGGTATGGATGACGGGACGCGTTCTGTCTTTGGCTCAAAGCCAGATGAACAACATTACGGACTCCGAGCTGCTGGCCACGGAAATCTACGAGCTATGTCAGAGGGAGGACCTGCAGGCTGTTTCGGAGGCCGCGTACCATCTTGCCTTCATCCGAAGTTTGAAACCCCGTGATGACCCGACGTCTGGAAGTCTGATCGCTAAGGAAATCGTCGAAATGCTTCGCAAAAACGCTCTCGATGACCTAACAGTGGATGAGACTGAACTCGCATGTGACAAAATGCATCTAATTGCGACAATACAGTTCGATATGGCTGGGGCAACAAGACCGGACGCGGAGTATTGGGCCGGAACAGCTAGAACCACCTTGGACGAACTCCTTCTGGTTTCGGAGAAGCTCTCAGAAGAGACCAAGATCCGCATCCAGGGCAACGCTTATGAGTCCGAGGTTGCGCACCTTTTACAAGAAGGGTCAAAAGGTACAGGCACGGAGCTCGAAGATCAAGCTATAGAAATCTGTGGCTCCCTAATCGACACCTACGGCGCCCACGACATGCTTCTCCAACAAGCCATGAAGTATCAGATGAGGGCGCTATGTCGAACGCAGCTCTTTCAGAAGGAACGGAATGCTCAAAGCCGCATTGAGTACCTCCTGGCAGCAGAGAAGGATGCACGGACTGCTGCTGAGAAACTGGCCCAGCTCGGAGCTCACCAGTACGTGATGAATGCGCGGCACTTCCAAACGCGGCTTTACATTACGGCTTGGAATCTCTACAACATCGAAGACTCAGTTGTCTTGGATACTCTGGCGATGTTCGAGTCGACGGCCGATGCCATCCGGCAAGAACTCTCAGCCTTGGGTAGCCTCTCGGCGCTGCTCCAGAAACAGAAGTTCGCTGCCAGCAAGGCGGTCACAGATCTGTACAACTGGGCCATCGGAGTGAGTGCAGCCAAGCTTTTACACCAGCAGCTGTGGCGATGGAGCCAGAAACGCAAGGCTCGGAGCCTAAGCGATCTTCTCGGCATTGGCGTCCTTGTCCCGGCGTCCATTCGCGAAGAAATCTCAGCAGATCCCGGTGCAAGCACGCTGTTCGAGAAGCTTACGGGGCTACAAATTTCTCTTGAGACTGCCCTGCCTGGCGAGAAGGGCTTCTTGCGTCACCGTATCGAGGAGACAGAAGAAGAGATGAGAGAACACGATGCTCTTCGCAGGTTCCTTGCCCTCCGGGACGGTACGGTCAACGACGTGACTCAGCTGAACAATCTTAAAGTCGCAGATGAGTGTCTTGAGACGCAGAGAGACGTGGTTTTCGTCGACTGGGTTGCGCACCAAGATCAGATTTATGTCGTGACAGTCAGAGCATCAAATCCGGAGGCAAGCTGCAAAGCTGTTTCTCTACCGACTGGCGTATCCTACATCAGAGAGTGGAAATCAGAAAACTTCGATACCGCCGAAAAGAGGAAGATGTGCCTGGAGAGGGACAGTCTGCGCAATCCCGATAAGCCGATGCGTCGCTTGGACTGTCTGCTTGGCCCGTTACAAAACGCTACAACGGAAGGCGATCTCCTTGTTCTGTCTACCACGAGCTGTCTTTCAATGATTCCCCTCCATGCGCTGAGGATTCTCGATCCTGCCACCAATCGGTACATGGCCTTGATTGAGCGAAATCCTGTCGTCTACGCTCCCAGTCTGCCTGTTGTGGAGATCTGTCTTTCAAGAAGTCATAGAAGCCGAACAACTGACCTGTACAACGGCTTATTTCTCAGTACCCTTGATGTCGAAACAGAGGCGACCAGGATATACTCGCAGATGGATAGCCTTGCAAACCGGCTTTCGGGCAGTAGCATCACGGACTCTGCAGCAACCAAGCTTGCGTTTGTGGAGTCAGCCTCCAAGGCGCGGATTTTGCACTATCACGGGCACTGCGTCTTTGAGGTTGACAATCCGCTCAAACAGTCTCTTGTTCTAGCGCCACCACAGAGCCAGGGAGCGATGATGGGGGACTCCGCGTTAAAATCAGGATCGTCGATCCCCGGAACCGAAAAGATCATTGAAGCTGTGCAACGCATTAGTGTAAACAGCATCATCTTGAGTAGAAGCATGCCGAATCTAGATCCACATCAACTTTCTCCTGTGGCTCACGGCGTAGAAGAGGCAGTCCTTCTTTCCGCTGATATGGCAGACGACGCGAGTACACATCTCACCGTAGAGGAGATCTTCAAAGTTCCTCTGAATTCTCCTCTGGTCGTCCTTATTGCCTGCGACTCTGCTTCCCAAGCTATCCTCGCTGGCGACGAGCCCATGGGCATGGTGGCTGGTCTCCTTTGCGCCGGTGCGGCGTCGGTCATTGGAGCACTGTGGCCGATTCCTAGCGTTGTTGGCCGTGAGTTCTCAAAGGAGTTTTACGAAAACCTGACTTCGCAAAGAGGAGAGTCTAGGCTTGTGGACATTGCTGTCGCGCTCCAAGAAGCGACACTGGCGCTTATGGATAATCCCTTAACATCGGAGACGTATTGCTGGGGCGCTTTCTGTTTGTATGGATCGTGGATTTACGACAGAGGCTCAGAGAACTGAATGGAATCAAAACAAATTGGTAATAATCCCACCTTATTCCTCGGCACGAGGTTAATGGGATGGGGAGAGAGCTACATAAAGGGAAGAGAATTTTTGTTTCTATCCAAGTCTCGTAGTTCAAGTATGTTAAAGAACTCCAGTCTCAGATTGAGCAAACACCTGCTGAGCCACTTTCGAGTCAGCACATCGGTTAAACTCCTTCCTATCACTGACACATTTGCTCAAGGCTTTATGAGTTAACAAACTAAAAGTGAGGTCAGCAAGAAGAGTCTCATATCTCAATGTTTTGGCACTTACTTCCGATCACACCGTTGACGGGAATATCAATCGACGTGGTGTAGCTGGCTGCCTCGCTAAGGAGGTAGACATAAGCACCACCGAGCTCCTGGACCTTGGCAAGTCTGGGCATTCCGCCGTAGTACTTGAGCTGCTGGTCCCAGTCAGGCTGTTGCGGAACCCAATATGTCATGGCCGTCTCAACGAGGCCAGGCGAGACCGAGTTGACGCGGATGCCATACTTGGCCCACTCCATAGCTAGGGTATGGGTCATATTCCGCACGCCTGCTTTGGATGCACCATAAGGGGCAGATGGTACGCGCTACAAGGAGTAGGTTAGCACATTTTTTCTGTTGAGGGGCTTTGATTTAGTTAGGATGTCATGCCTTGTTTGGTCGGTAGGAAGCCATGGATGCTGTGAAGACGATAGACCCCTTGACACCCAATTTGATGAATGCTCGAGCAGCAGCTCGTGCAGAGTAAAAAGCGCCGAAAAGCTACCATTCACCCAGTTTGTTAGCTTTCGCATGTGGAATATGCAACGGTGGAAACTCAGTCCGAGACTTTGACGTACGTTAACAGCAAACAGGTCATGAATTTCCTCCTCGGTAAAGTCAAGGGCAGCCTTGTGGTTCGTACGGCCGGCGTTGACGACCATACCGTGAATAGCGCCGGACTGTTCGACAATCTTTTCAACGGCAGCAGTGATGCTCGCCTCCTTGGTAGAGTCGGCCTGGATAGCCTTGATCCTGCCAGGGTACTTCTTCTCGGCCTGGGCAACTTCCTCCCCAGGCTCAGCCAGATCGATGGAGTAGACTACCGCGGCGCCGTTGTCAAGGCAGCACTCGGCGACACCCAAACCGATTCCTCGGTTTGCTCCAGTGACTAGACAGAACCGGGAGGTAAGCAAGTGTATAAGATGTGAGTTGGTCTGAGAATAGTTGCGTCACTCACCCGCGATGACCTTCCCTGCTAAGTTGACCTGGGTTTGAACTTGAGGGACGCTGACAGGAGCAGTCTCTCCATTGGTGACCGCCGTGCTCATATTGGCGATTTATCTGGCAGTCGTGTGTCGTTGATGGGAATGGCCGTGATAAAGAAGGTTTCTCGAAGCAGTTTTGTTGAGAACGGTGAGTGTAAAGATCTAAGATAGGAATTAAAGAGCGGCGCGGCCATGTTATATGCAAACACTGCAGACGTCTCTCATCAACTAGTACAGTACGGATCCCCGAGACGGTCGACAGACCCGAGACGCCGCAGGCTTGGCGTTCCTCGACACGAGGGCATCACTTGACCGTTTTGTGGAGCTGAGCTGCAGACACGCAAAGTGAACCCACTAGAACGCCAACCCTGGGCTTGCTTGGTGCATCTTGGCGTTGCTGTGAGTACAATCTTGCGTCCCTCAGTTTCAGTCTTTAATTTGATACCGGCCACGAGAAGATAAGCCGGAAGACAGGGAAAATCCGGAAGACAGTGAGATCCGGAAAACCGCGATTACAGTCTCAGCAACAGGAAATTCTAGCAGATTAAGCATCAATTAAACAATCTCTCTAGACCTCATCATCATCCTCGATTTTCCCGTATTCAATTACCCCGAATTCGGCGCGTTTTACCCACTTCCAAACCATCATGTGGGGTAGGCGTGTGGAGGTGGAGATGACCCCGGATTATTTGAAAACTCCGGGCCCATTCCTGACCAACTTTATGTGTATCATCATGATCCACGCCGACTGATAGAACTGCCGTAATCAACAGACTAAGCAACAATGTCTGACAGCCCCCAATCAACAACGACTCCGGGAGAGCGTCGCTTCACACGGAACCGACCCACACGCGGCATAGGCCTACGTAGGAAGACAGGGTGGTAAGCAGCGCACCTCTCTGGAATCTGGATGGACTCTCCTTGAGACTGACTACGCAACTCCTGCAGCCTGACCTGCCGACGTCGCCATGTCAGGTGCAACGAGGCCAAACCGGTCTGTGGAGGGTGCACCAAAAGGAAAGTTGCCTGTGTATATGACCCTCTGCAGGATCAACTGCTGCCTGGCCCCCAAACTCCAGCCCCAACTCCAGCTCCGGCCAGGACTGCCTCGTCGACGGAGAACGTCTCTGTGAAGGACGACGTCGATACTGCCATTCCTTCCCAGGCAACCCCTGTGGCACAAGACCAAACAGCCATACCCATCATTGGATCTACCCTTGATAATGGACAAGGTGATTTCGTTCCCATCGCCGAGACAACTACCCCAAATATCAATGAAGCTGCAACTCCACACATGATCCCCCACGGGCCAGAATTGGACCCCAGAGACGAAACAGGCGAGCCTCACCACCCCGTAGACCACTCTAAAGACTATCAATTCTGCCACGTCTTATCACCGCCACAAACCTCGGCATACGCTACTTTTCCTGGCTTCTCAGCTGCCTCCGTCTCCTCGGCAAGTCAAGGCGTTGAGACACCCACCGCCAGATGGCTAGGGCTTCTTATCGGGGATGCCATACTCAGCAATGGAGCCTTGCCTGACGTCGACCTCGAGCACAATGGGCTCCGCATGTTTGGGAACTTTGTCGCTCAGACCCCAGGATCCATAACAGCCGAAGAGCACCGTACACCCATCTTAGTTGATCCACAATTGATCGCGTCGACAACTTCCAATGCCTCCTTGCAAGAGCGCTTGCCGCAGCTGGGAAGCGACCAGATCTCGGAGAAGCAAGCCTGGCACTCCGCAGAGCCCATCAAGCTCTCACCGCAAGAGTGCAGACTCTTTAAGCATTTCGTCCAGCACATCAGCCAATGGGTAAGTCTAACCACAATTTCAGTTGAAGGCAATCCTGATTTTCCTAACAGCCGACGTCAGATAGATCTCTTCGAGCCTAAGAAGCCGTTTGGTAGCTTTGTGCCACACCTAGCTGTAGGTCTTATGTGTAGATATGTCGCTTCGCCTGAGCTTACCACAAACAGATGCACAACTTTGGCCTAATAAATGCTATCCTGGCTCTCTCCGCTCGCCACCTCGCTCTCAGCACTAACGAGCCGCCCGGAAACCCCAACTTCAGCCGCCCTGACCCGAATGATGCCATCAGATACTACTACAAAGCCCTCCACTATAGCCAAGAAGCAATGCGATACAATACCTACAAGGTCAGTCTGGAACTACTCGCCATCTCCATCATTATCTCCACATACGAGATGCTCGACGGATCAAGTACAGACTGGGAAAGACACCTTAAAGGCGTGTTCTGGATTCAGCGATCGCAAGTTATCCACGGTGACTCTGGGGGCCTGAGACAGGGAGTTTGGTGGGCATGGCTATGCCAGGATATCTGGGCTGCCTTTCGAGAGAAACGGAAGCCCTTCACCTTTTGGAGGCCAACGCGGTCGTTTGATGTCTTGGACCCTTGTGAGCTGGCCGCCAGATCTGTCTATCTTTTTGCGCAGGTGGTCAGCTTTTGTTCCAGGGAGGAGATGGAAGAAGAAAGCGGCGACTTTGCTTCCAAGGTTTCCAAGGCCGATGCGCTGATAGACAAGTGGGACGATTGGAGAGAGCACTTGACTGTGGAGTTCGAGGCGCTTCCCGTTTCCACCGACGCCAAGGACGCGTTCCCGCCCATCTGGGTTCATCCCCCCGCGTTTGGTAAGCTTTGTCTATATCATGATTGAACCCGCTGACTGTAAGCAGGCGTCTCTTTGCAGCTTTATTACTGCGCTCTAATCTTGATATCCCTCCATCGTCCTCGAGCCGGCGGGGTCGATAGCTATCTTGAACAGGAAAGGATGTTGAAGCAGTGTATCATGAAGGTTTGCGGGATTGCATCGACGTTGACTGACTTTGCGTCGGGCGTCATGTCATCACAGTGTGTGTATATTGGTAAGTTGACCTCCCAGTGTTGAAGCTTTTATTTGACCTTAATCCCTTGGCTCAGCCGGCATGTCTGTTGAAGACGTAGGCCAGCGATCTGCAGTACTTCGACTCCTCAATGATTGTAGAGAACGTACTGGGTGGCCAGTGAAACCTCTCGGCGATGAGCTATCCCTTGTATGGCAAAAGTTTGATCAGGCACTCGATTGAACAGACGTGACTCGCGCATTCTGCTGAAGTAGTGTCTCCAAAAGCACGGCATGTCTAGACTATGAAGGACACCGACTCGAAATAACGGCTGCTCTATATAATTTGCTTATTTCAGCCACGTATTTACATGGCTATGAACGGCTAGATATTTATGCCTTCGCTGCTGAACCACAAATTTCCATCCACTCAACAGTCTGCGCCACGACTTTGTCGACGCCCTCCTCCAGAAGAGTCGTATGGGAGAGATGGGGAACATTCGCGCGCAAGTGGAGATAGTAGTCATCCAACACCAACCTGTTCACGTTGATCTTGGAGACACCAGCCGCAATGCATTTCCGCATGAGGTCGGGGGCGAATCCATTCGTGCCGTGCAGCACCAACCTGACTCTTCCGCTGGCTTGGGCACTGATATCGGCCAACCTGGAGAAGGACCGTCAGCTTCAACCTACAGCATAGCAACGGGTTGTGTAATCACCTCTCAAAGTCGAGCTGCGGTCCTTGTGGTCCGTATTCTCCATGAACGTTGCCGAACGCAGGCGCCAAAGACTCGACGCCAGTGGCGATGAAATCGTCTACCTCCTTCGGAGTTGTTTTGCTCGCTTCTAGACCAGCCGTGTCCATAACACCGTCTTCTCCTCCCTCGATGCGCCCTGGCTCTGCTTCAGTTGCGACCTGCCTCTCATGGCAATAGGCGACCCATTTTGCCGTCTTCTCAAGGTTTTCGGCCATTTCGTAGTGCGACATGTCGACCATGATGCTATCAAAGGGCAGCTCGTCGGCGGCCCTCTTGATCAGGGCCTCCTCCTGAGCGTGATCGAGGTGGATTGAGATAGGAACACTCGCACGCCGAGCAGCATCGGCCGCTGTACGCACGAGCAAGCCATCTGAGAAGGTGATGGCCCAGGGGAAGAATTGGACGATGAGCGGAGACTTGGCTTGTTCAGCAGCTCTGACTAAGCCTAGAATTTGCTCGAGGTTGTAGGCAATGGCGGCGATGACGCCGTATTTTCCCTCCTCGGCGGCGTTGAGGATTTGCACCGTGCGGTTCGTCTTTCGCCAATTGTTGCTCGCCATGGCTTGAACTGAAAAGACGATATATATGAAGGTAACTTTTTGAGGAAGAACAAGGTTGGATCGCAAAAGAAAATGGTTTCAGTATTTATTCAAGACTGAACAGCACATTTCAAGATCTCCCTAGTATTTTGGGCTGCCGCATTGGGTTGTTTGATGCCAGCGGATCCAGCTGTTTCTGCTCGTGTCGCGGAGTTGCCTCGTCTCGAGGGACGCCGAGCGTGGCCGTCTCCCAGAATGACCCCGCATCATGTCACCTCGGATGGGGAGCCTATGAGAGCTTCATTCTTCTCCAGATGGCGATCTTGCGGACAAAGGCTGGGTTTTGTTCTCGAGTAGCAGACGACTAGCGAAGGTCCCTTTACGAGATGTGCAGTTCATGTAACACCACGAGCTATAAAATGATGATGTAATTCGTTTGTCAGTGCCCTTACGCCCGACGCCCGATGCCCTTCACATGCATGTCAAATGGAATCATTGCATCTTGGCCCCAGCAAATTGCGGAGCGAGTCAGCAGAGAGCGGGGTCGAAAGACGCATTTCCGGTCACAATGCAAATCCCAATCCAATCGCAAGTAATACGATTCTCGTACAGATGACGCCAAGTGCACTGACTCGTTCACCAGGTAATCATCTGTCCCTTCCCTCCGCTGAGGTGCCGTGATTCCACAGACAGAGAAAACCGAGCGGCGGTAAGACGGTCAGACAGCGAGACGCTCTCACGCCCTCCACAGGACAAGAGGAAACATCGTGAGATGATTGGCCCCCTTTTAGCTGCTTTGTAATGACGATGGAGCGGGGTGCCATTGCAGAGCGGCATGCCACGTAGCTATGTCATCATATTTAGACATTGCACTTGTGAGGTAGTTCGTTGCTAGTGATAAATGTGATAAATAAAGGCACCGGCCGCTCACATATCCGAGTAGGACCATCTTCACTTCCAAATCAATCCAATTGACTACCACCACCACACGACATGGCGACTCCAACCACAACCCCGATCCTCCACTACTTCGACCTCGGCAGATTGGGCCGTGGTGAAGTTGTTCGGTACGCACTGAGCTATTCTCAAAGTCTAACTATTGCATTGGGAGGTTCGCTGACTATGACGTTCGGGAAGACTCTTCCTCAGGGATGCAGGCATCAAGTTCGAGAATATCCTTTACCCGTACGGTAACGACTGGGAAGTCACCACCGGAGCCTTGGCAAAGCAGGGCACCACTCTTACCAAGAAACTGCCTGCTCTGGAGTACGGTGGCAGGATTTTGACTCAGGTGGGTTGTGGTTCTACCTTCACGAGCAATTACGCAGACATTAACCTTGTGTAGCACATTCCCATCCTGCGGTTTCTTTCTCGAGACCTCGGCCGCTATGACGGCGAGACGAGTGATGAGAAGTTTGTCGTCGATGCTGTCGCCGATATTTACATCGATTGGAGGGTGAGTGGACGTCGCTGAGCCCGCAATGTGGCAATGTACTCACAGATGCCGTCCAGTACCAATGGGTCCTCCAGCTGGACAAGGTCACGGATGAGTACAAGAACAAGTATGTGACGAAGTATTACGACGTTCTTGATCACTACTACTCCAAGACCAACGGTCCCTTCCTCCTTGGCGACACGATCTCCTATGCCGATTTCGCAGTGTACCAGTCTATTGACAATGACGAAAGAATCAAGACTCTTCCTGTGGGTGCAGCCCAATTATCCACCGGCAAATGTTTACTAATTGACGATAGGCGAAACTCCCAGCCTCGCTCGAGACGTTCAGAAAGGCATTCGAAGCCCGGCCGAACATTGCGGCCTATATTCGGGAGACGGCTGCGTGAGTTCTCTTCGTGAATTGTTGTTACTCTGATGAGAATTCAAGTAGCTAGTTAGTTGAATGAGACAATGGATCAACCTAACATGGGTTAAGACAAGCTAAGGGTGTCGTTGCAGTTCTCTCATGGGTCCTTGCTGTCGCACCATTAGCCTAAACTTGACTATGAAGTGTCCCAGCCCAACCTCTAAGAAGGCAACAGACAACATCATTTGGCAACATGTATTCGAAATATGCTGTCTCAAACAACTTGGATGACAATATGCGACAACTATACGCGTACAGCCCTAGAGCACTGACCTTTTCACAATTTTTTTTTCACATTGAGGCATTTTACCCGAGGCTTGGGAGGAGGCAATATTTGTTTTTTTGGTCGAGCCTTACCAGGACCGTCAACCAGCTGAAAACCATTTGGGCTGGTTGGATCAACGTGGCTGAACGGGAGGCGAGCTAGGCTCTCATTGTTGGACTAATAGCCACCGTGCGGAATTTCCCTGTTCCGTCACCGAAAATTGCGGTGTATTGTGCCAGCGAGGCGGGTGTGCAAACATGTTACAACCCACATCTACGACGACGAGAAGGACAACGAGAAGGACGACGCGGCAACTCGGGCGCCAAGATCGGTCACCGCCCGTTCTGTCTGGACGCTTGAAGACTACGAGAAAAAGGCCACGCATCGACACTCGGCGCCTTCGGATCCCGTCACGTCATGACCGGGATGGAGCACCTCCCGCCAGAGATCGTCTGCTTGATAGCAGACATGTGCACGCTTGGCGTTTATCCCAAACTGGGCCAGTACCCGTCATCCTACGCCAAGTATCACGCCCGCCTCGCGCGGACGAGCCGCCATTTCTACACCATCCTCAATCCAGCGCTGTACAAGCGGAATAGCCTCGAGGACCCGCCGCTGGATTCCTGCGTGCTGTGGGCGGCGGGAAGAGGCCGCCTCGGGACGTTGAAGACGGCGCATCGGCTCGGCGCCAGCTTGGACAACAACGGTTCGCGGGAATGGGACGACTTCGGCCGCAGCTTCGGTGAGATCCCTGGCCGCATGAGATTCTTGGCGGCGCCGCTCCACCTCGCCGTCCAAAACGGGCATCGACACGTCCTGGAGTATCTGCTCGAGAACGGCGCCCACGTCGACGTCGCGGCGCGGCGGTTCTGCACGGGGAACAAGGTCCTGCAGGACAATGTCCAGTGCCCTGCGTTTCCCTATCCGCTTCACACGGCGCTGGTTCATGAGCACAGCCTTGACGATGCGCCGGCGATGCTCATACGGCGTGGGGCCTACCTCGTGGCACGCGGCATACACGCGCTCCCCATCGTCGCCGATAGCGGCCGTGCCGATCTTGTCGATCTTCTCCTTGGCTTGAACGAGCCGAGTGTGACGGCGGCGGCACTGCGCCACGCGGTAAAGGCGCAGGATTCCGACCTGTTCCAGCGCATGTTAGCACGACCTGAACTGGATGCTGCGACTGCGGACCATCTAGGTCAAACGGCACTTCACTTTGCAGCCTTTCTCAACGACACGACATTTGCCACGGCGCTTCTTGAGCGACCTGAAACCAACGCTGCCGCTGCCGACAATGACTTGGAAACGCCACTGCACCACGCAGCCAGGTTCGGTAACCTATCATTAGTTTCGCTTCTATTACAACGCCCCGAAGTCAATTCAGCGGCCGTAAACAGTTCAGGCAGGACGCCTCTGCATCACGCCGTGCAAGAAAAGAGCATCGCAATTGTTCAGCGTTTGCTGGCACGGTCCGAGGTGGACGCAGGTGCTGTCACTCCCATATCTCAAACTCGGACACCTCTACAGTTGGCCGTCTGCAGCGGCGTGCCAGAACTAGTTGATCTCTTCCTCCAGCGTGAAGATGTCGACGTTACCGCCTTAGACTCCCACGGACGCACCCTCCTGCACTATATCAGCGCCTCTGAGGGTGACACTGGCGCCATGGTTCCTCTCGTTGGCAGGCTCGTTAACAAGGGCGTCCCCGTGAACAGACTAGCAGAAGATGGCACGGCCCTCTTCCACGCAGTGAAGAGCCGCAACTTCAGAATAGCCCTGGCGTTACTTGAGCACAACGCCAATCCTACAATCATGCGCAATGATCCTTATGGATGGACGATTCTGCATCACTGCCTCTTTGGTCCTGCGGCGAAGCAGACGGAATTAGTTGCGAAACTGATCAGTCTTGGCGTCGAGACGGATACCTCGACGACACCAGATGAATCTGGCAGCACGCCCTATGATTCTTCTAGCTGTGGCAGCCAGTTATTTTTCGCAGCGGTGTATGCAGAGAATATCGACTGCATGAAGCTTCTACTCGATGCAGGCGCTGGTGCTGACGATGTGGTGATTTACACTGGCTTCGGTCAGACGGTGGATGACCTCAACCACGGCGAGGAGCAGTCGTTTCTTTCGGGGTTTTTTCGGCACGTTCTCAAGACTCTTCCTAGCTTGGATACATACATTGAGGAGATCGAGGATCGTGCTTGTCTACTCCTGCAATATGGTGCAAGTCTAGACCCCTGCGGACGTGGGAATTCTCCGCTTGAGTGGGCTTACGATGCGGCTCTCGAAAAGGGATCTTTTGCACTGTTAAAGTTGCTGCTCGACAACTCTACTAAGGCCAACGTCTCGCTTCATCATATTAAGGACAGAATCGATGACTGCTACGAGCGCGATGTCATTGATCCAGCACAGAACGAGCAAGTGATTGAAATGTTGACTCGGTTCATGGAGAGGGAGTATCCAGGGCCAGATGCCGGTGGGCAAAAAGCGGATGAAAACAATGAGGAAGATGGACGAGCACGATAAGATTAATAGATGGGGCATGAAACGTGTCACGGCCGATATATAGAGGCCCAGGCAACAGCTTTGTTATCTAGTGTTTAGTTACTAATATCATGTGTGGCAGCCAGAAAGGCAGATGGCGCATTCTTCCCAACGATGCAACTAGGTAGTTGGGCAATTTTAGTCAGTATACACCTCCCGGAATGCATTGCGAAGTTGCTGAACATGCAAGTTCGAGTATTTGAAGCAGACACCCCCTGAAGACGGGTAGAAGCTGGCAGTCGAGTAGTTAATGCCGGATGGAGCATCGTCCCACACAACCGGAAGGGTGAAAATTAATTCCCTGGTTACTAACTTCACTCTGCAACCATTTTTAGACTTCGGTTTTACGGCTGACTTACTCGCTGTTTCCGGCGGAGGCGCTTGTCTCACATGGGCCCAGAATCACGAGATCCTAGATAGCGTCAAGAACTGTGGTACAGGGCGTGAGGTACAGCAGAATGCTAGGTAAGGTTGGTGGATAATATTCCATCTACAGGCTGAATCAACCTGTTACAAAGGCTGTCTCCATCGACACAGCATTCTTCGCACGTTTCTCAAGCGCTTGGGTTCTGCCTTACCATGGACATGGAATCCACTTATCTCGCTCGATTGAGCCCCAACTCTGCCTTGCAGCCTGCCTCGCAACATACCTTGGCCACAGGTGCTACCTTAATTAACTAGGGCCACAGGGCTGACTCGACCAGCCGCTCTTATTGGTCATGGACGTGTGGCGCGAGCTACCGAGGGAGGCCTCTCCCATTGAGGCCGGCGGGGTTATTTTAATCTGAGCTGACCCGATTGCGAACCACCAACAACAACCCCTCTTCTGCATCTTTTCCAAATCGCAGCTCACCATCGTCATCGTCTTCCCCATCCTCGTTTCCGGGCCAGAAAGATCATGAACCCGCAACAGCCGTACTACGGACAGGCCGCTGGTCCGGGGGGTACCCCGCAGCCGGGATATCCGGCGGGGCAGCAACCTCCGCCCGGCGGCCCCGGTGGCCCGGGTTACTACCAGGGCGGCCCACCGCCGCCAGGACAGCCGCCGTACGGACAGCAGCAGCAGCAGCCGCCTTACGGGTATCAGAACCAGGGCCAGCAGCCTCCGGCCGGCCAGTACCAGAACCAGCCGCCTTATCAGGGCGGGCCTCCTCCTCCGCAGAGCCAGTATCCGCCGCAAGGACAGTATCCTCCGCCAGGCCAGCAGGGTCAACACCCGCCACCCGGCCAGGGATATCCCGGAAGCCCTCCTCCTCCAGGCCAGTATCCTCCTCCAGGCCAGTACCCTCCCCAGGGCCAATATCCTCCACAGGCCCCCTACGGCCAGCAACCTGGAGCTCCCTATGGCCAACAACCGCCTCAAGGTCCCCCTGGACAGCAACAATACCCTCCGCAGCAGTATGGCGGTCCTCCGCAGCAGCAACAGCAATGGGGACAGCCTCCTCCAGGCCAGCAACCCTACGGCTACAACGTCCCTCCCACGCCCGCGTCGCCCGGCTATGACCAAGCCCAGCGCGCCTGGACGCAGCCCGTGGACACAGCAGCCGACGCCGAGACTGTTCGCAAGGCCATGAAGGGCATGGGCTGCGACGAGCGCGCGCTGATCCGCGTCTTCACGAGCACCAAGTACCAGAACCCTTGGGCGATGGCCCAGCTCGTGCGGGACTACAACAGCCGCTTCATGCGCGACCTGGCCAAGGACATCGAAAGCGAGACGCGCGGCGACTTCGAGACGGGTCTGCTGGCCCTCATTCGCGGTCCTCTCGAGAACGACGCCCAGGTCCTCGTGAGGGCTCTGGTTCGTGCCGGTACCGATGAAGATGCCCTCAACGACGTCCTCCTCTGTCGCTCCAACGCAGATCTCCGCGCCATTTCCACCGAGTTCAAGCGTGTCCGTGGGAGAGATCTGCTGATCGATATCAAGGAAGACGTCGACGATACGCTGTTCCGGATGTACAGCATGGTTCTCGGCGCCACGCGCGCCGAGGATGCAGCGCCCGTCATCGCAGCCGAGATCGACCACAAGGCGACGGAGCTCCAGCGCGCCACCGAGGGCACCATCGGAGCAAACGCCATCGCCGTGGCGCACATCTTCGCGGCCAGCAACGACTCACAGCTGCACGCGCTCTCCGAAGCCTACCAGCGCAAGTATCACCGAAGCCTGGAGGACGTCATCGAGAAGGAGTTCCGCGGCGACATGGAGGATGCCCTGCTCCGGATGCTTCTGCAGGGCATGAACCGCGCGCGGACAGACGCCGCAAGGCTACGGGAGCCACTGTTGAAGACGGTACGTAAGGACCGGCTCTTCATCAACCGCGTTGTGAGCTTGTACTGGGATCGGAACCGGCTGGCCGAGGCGAAGGCTGCGTACAGGAAGCGATACGGCGTGGCGCTGAGCAAGGATATCAAGGATTATCTGAGTGGAGACTATGAGAACCTGATGTTGGCACTCATTGGGGAGAAGTAGGGCTTGTTCTTGTTACTTGTAATGTACGCAATAGCGAACTTGTTTCTATCAATGCTTAAGCTTGTCTGTGCAATCGACAAGCTTACAGTCAAAATATGCCATGCTTCTTTATTATGTTGATGGATGTAGTGCTTGGCTTCTGCGGCCATCATATGCTTTCTCCCTGTCTATAAACACCTCCGTAAGATCGTTTTCTCCACCTCCATGTTGGACATGTTCGGTCGGAATATTTACTGGATGCCGGCGATAACCATGCCAGCCATCGCAGCAGCAGCGACAGCCATGCCGGTCTGGCGAGGTGCGGCGTTACCGGAAACGGTTTGAGCGTCGCTGTCACTATCGTCGTCGCTGGAGGACCCAGAAGTCTCGGTCGGCAACACAAGCGACGTGCAAACCGTCAAGGCTCCGGGCAACTGGTCGAACTGGCTCTTGACCTCAGGCACGTCGCTGCAAGCCTCGATAAGGCTCGAGAGGTCCCCGGTGTGCTCCTGGTACCAGCTCGCAAGCTCCGAGACCCACGACGAGTACTCCGAAGTCAGGGAGCCGGTGACTGCCGGGATCTCGCAACCGTCCGTGACCGTCGCCAACTGGGTCTGCTCGGCGATGAACTCGGAGAGGGATGAATCGGGCGTGGGGATGCCGGCCAGGCTGGGGAGGAGCTTCACGGCCACCGAGGAGCACTCTTGCAGGTCGCGTTGGTCGAGGGGGTTCTCTTCGAGGGCGAGAACAGAGGCGGAGACGCCGCCGACGAGGAGGATCTGCTGGGCGCGCATTTTGGTGGAGCTGTCGACGTGACTGGTTAGAAACAAGTTGTGACAGATTCGCTTTGGGAAACTTACTCGAAACAAACAAGAAACCTGTGTGAAGACTTGGATGAGATGTTCAAGCAGCAAGACAGTCGATCCGAGTAATGTGGAGTTCGATAGATGGCTTGCGGCATGACAGGAGAGGGTATCAGTATTTAAACCCATTTCCCACAGAAAGCAGCTGCCATGGATCAGGAGGGCCGAGCTGAATGACGGGGCTTCGTGGGGTTTCGGAGTAGGACAATCCCCTGACGGTGCGTTCGGCGGTTACTTCTCCGGGAAGATCATCGCATGGCCCCAGCAAAAGGGATGGTTCGCCAAGGGTCCGATGAGCTTGGCATATTCCCCAGCCATGCAGTGATGCCAGGGTTGTTCGCCTTGCAAGGCCCGAACGGGACCGAAAGTCGACGAGTTCTCTTCACTGTCTCTCCGTTGCCCGAGACGCCCTCGGAGTTAAACAAATACTACGCAGGAACTATATCTACGACGTGTTCAACGGCAAGTCTGTTTCACTAATGCGCACTTTACGACGGGGATAAGCGAAATCACCGTGTAATTTTCAGCTGGTCAACTTGGCGGCCAATGTGGAGCACGCATTAAGCCTTTCTTATCACCCATGCCCTGGCTCAAATCCTTCGGTTTCATTATCATTCGCTCAGGTCCCCACTCACGATTACACGAGTGTTATTGGTCTATGCGGCAATGCTCGGAGTGGTGATGACGTCCATCGTCTTGGCTTCTCGTCATGTTTTCTTGACATACGCATGCCAAGTAACGCCGAGCAATTCTTTACGATGATGTCCACGACAGGAAGTATCGACTGACCCAATGAGAAAAAAAGGACATAATCTAAGGAAGACTGTCATCTCAAGTGTGAGCAATTTCTTTCTCGTGTTGGCGGGTGGGCTGTGCAACCGGTCGCCTAAAGATGGCGCTAGACATGGGTAACATTTTGTTTCCAGCAAGATCAAGCAATGGTTCGCGATTCGGACCTCGTTGTACGGAAGTCTGCAGGCACTATTCTGAATATGTTGAGGCCCCATTTATTAAAGTTGCATCAGTGAACAATAGTGTAAGCGATGTCAAATCGGAAGCCTCGCGAGTGACGGCGTTGATTCATCCTCCAGGCATGAACGGAAAGCGCACGTACGTTTACAGTACACAACGTGAATACATATGGATGTCTCCAATCGCCTTTTTCAACCCCTATGTAGCCTTTGCTAATGTTGCTGCCATCCAGACGGTGGTCCCAAAAGGATCGAGACTCTCGCACCAGCTCATGATTTCTCCGGCAACGGTGTCGTTCTCGCCGTGGGAGATGGAACTCAAGTTTGGCGGTGTGACAGACAGCTTGAGGTCTCTCACCGTCAACGGTTTGGGGCGGTTTCTTTGCAACGCAACAACTCGGTATTTTTCGATCCATTTGCTTGTTGACTTCGCCTCCCAAAGGTCTCGGATGCAAGGTAGTGGTGTGTCGCCGAAGCCGTTGCACTCGATCGAGTCTCTCCTTCCGATGATAACATCTAGTAGTGTTTCAATGACGAACATTAAACAAAAAGTCCTTCAAAAGTCGTGGAGTTAGTAAATGTATATGTTCAAGAGGACCTAGAGGTGGAACTGGCTCAATAGTACCTCCGTGAGCTCTCATGAATCATCCAGTCATGACGAAGCGTCCCTCCATTCAGCGCGTTGTAATTCGTTTTGTAGCTTGATCTGTCGTTTAATCTACTACCAAGGACCTTGCAAGTACGTCAGCCTCAACCATGAGTTTATTCTCAATCTCTCGACCCAAAACTAGTCAAGCTGAGTTGGTGAGTCTGACATACCCCTAAGGCAGTAATCATAGAGTCCGTGTCGTTGATCTCTATCGAATCAGAATCTAAGCTTTGAAGAATGACGTAGATGCATATTGCCTGCAGAGCTTCGAGAAGGGCTTCGTTGTCGTAGCTCTCATGCTTGAGTTATGTTAGAATCGCAAATAAGGGGGAATTTGAGACATGGATATAAGAACATACCTCTTGGCTTAATCTTGATACCTCGGAATATATAGTGTTCCACACGAAAGCGCTGTTTTCTGGTGTCTTGGTGTAGAAGAGTTGGACGAGGGAAATACATATGCTCAACGTCGAGGAAAGACACTGATGTCTCTGATTTTTGGCACAATCCTGGGTGAGACCATCATCCAGAGAGCATCTGCTATGAATGAATGGTGGGAGTGCGTCGCCTTCAAACATCATCTTCGGGTAAGACTCGACGTGGCCTAGAATGATCCTTGCGGCGAAGAACCCATGTGATGTGAGAGGTCGTCGCTTTGTGAGGGGCTTGGAAGACCCATGGGGAGCCAAGAAGTTGTTTTCTGTAGAAGAGCCACTCAAACAAGTCGTCAGAGCATTGCCGCTGTTGGAGGCTGGCTGAACACCCGGCCCGGAAGTGATGTTGAAACCACTAGAGAATCCAAGGATGGGATTGACAGGTTCGAGAGGTGGAGTCGGAGCGAGTAAGTACGTAGATGATAGTTCGTCCCTGGAGCTTGAAAGCTCATTGAATGACCATATGGAGGCAGATATTGGATCGTCAGGGGAGGGCATGACGATACCAAGATCCTGGTGGCATGCAATACCCTCAGATCCCTCTGGAGTGTGGTGCAACTGCCTTGCCGTTTGTGTAGGCATATCTGGTATACACCTAATGAATGCATTCTGCGTGCCTTCGGTAGAAACTCTGGGGTAGGGCGATGATCTTGTCGGGTGTCTGGAGTAGTCACAGTTGAGTCTCCGCTGGACGCACCGGGAGCATCGGGGTAGCGTAAGGCTGCATCGGGCTTTGGCTTCGCGACACCGTGCACACGCCTTCTTTCTGCTAATAGGCATTTTGCACAGTTAAACCCCGAGGCTATTCGGGCGTGGCCGTGGCCTTGAGCGCTGTAGTAACGAGTTTCGTTTGTTGACGCGGGTTGGTAAGCCGCGACGATCTGACGAAATCCGGACCTCGGGCTTCGGAGTTGGAGTGGGGCGCTCCCTAGCGCCGGAACTGGAGTGGATCCCCGGCGGTTCTCGGGTTAGCGCCCTTGCTGCTGTTGCTGTTGCTCGGCTCAGGCCAAGCTCAGCCACGCCTCAAGAAGTCGAGACGAATTTATGCATGTTGTGCACAGCGACTAAATCTAATTCTGTTCCATATTGCGGCGGACTTGGCTAATTTTTTTTTCGTTGATTGACTGTGGCACCAGCCACTGGTCGCCAGGTGCTGACACCGATCCCAGGGTGGATGGAAGATGATAGACAGCTGTATATTTATATTGACAGGCCTCACTACAACGGCTGGTTCGTAGTAGCAGGCGAGTCGCTTTAGCTCTGTCGAATTGATGATAGATGTGCTGATAACTTAGTCATTGCGCCCAACCATAGCTATCAGCGTTGATTGTGCATCGGCTCCATGACTACTTCTACTGGAGGCTAAACATGAATTTAGACAAGAGGTCCTCAACCACTGATGGAGAATGGCCTTAGTCCGTCTTGCTACCTTGTCTTGTACCTTCAAGATGCCTAGGGTTTCAGATCTATGTGTCAACTCCCCGCGCATCTACATGCCTCTAGTTTCCGATCCGGCGATTAACTCGGAGGCACGGGACTTTCAACCCCCGTGGTGCGGGCAGTAGCGGCACCCGCAGCCTCCGAGGTCCGCGTTGTCTTAGCCACCAAAATTGATAAAGTCAAGCCGACTGCGTGTACCAACCGCTCGTGAGACTGATCACCGCACCCTCCTACCCAAACGGAATCAGTCTAGTTACATCGTCAGTCACATGCATTGTTCGCCACCCATGCCTATCTTAGCACTCGCCGGTGGCACGTCCCCCAGTCTTGGCAGGGCCATCTTCACCGCGATCCTCTCCGACAAGAGACTATCGCCATGGCGAGTGACGGTGCTCTCGCGCTCACCTCGCGCGCCAGCCTGGCTTCAAGCAATCGATCCCACGGCCCAGCGTCATGCAATCCAAGCTGTGGATTATACCTCTGTCGAATCCCTCTCTGCCGCCTTGAAGGGGCCCACACCGTCCTCTCCGTCACCTCTGCCGTTGATGGTACGTAGGCCCAAGTCTAGATTAACCTGCTGCGCGCTGCAGTCAAAGCAGGCTGTCGTCGTTTCTCTCCCTCGCAATGGGGGTTTGGCCCTCAAGGCTGGAATAGCGTCGGTACCCTGGAGTGGGTGAGCCGAGGTGTCCAAGAAAAGTGCGCTCGATATAGTGGCCAGATCGAAGTCGCAAACTTCAACTAAGGGCAGTTCATGAATTATCCTGGCCATGGAATCTTCGCGGTTCCGGAGCCAGCACCTCCAGATGTTAAGCCAATTGGAGTTCGGGAGTACTTGGAAGAATCGTGGAATGTATATAAGCAATCTCAAGCATCAAGGGGTTGAGATGGACGCTCCCTTTCGTACGGATAGTGTGCAAATGGCTCTCCGCTTCTCATGTCATATTTTCCTCTGTGGAAGTCTCATCCAAGCCTGAATGCCGAAGCATCTATATTTCTCGCTCATTATTCCTAGTATTGAGCAACCTTGCTTCCACTTTCGCTGAAGGTGCAGCAGAGGCACTCCAGTATCGCGGTTCATAAATCTCACTAGGCAATTTTTGGTCTTACGACTGTCTCGATCTTGCCGGGCCGAGGGCGATGCGGTCGGTCGGGTCTGTGGCAGCCTATTGCAACCAGTAACTTAAGCTTCGGCGGCCTCAAAGTCACGGAGTCGAGGTGGCCCGCGAGCTAGCCGCCAAATCAACGGGCCCCCGGAAACCCGAGCCTCCGGCCGAGTCATGCTTGTCAACTTCTGCGTATGAACGGTAGGCATCTACCTTCAAGATTCCTTGATCTGATACAAACGTGGCGACAAGTATCGCATCAAGTGTTTCAAAAACCTTGGATGAGACCTGAAGATAGTAAATTCCCTACTTGAGGACCATGAGAATGAAACTGAACCTACGCGATCCAGTTTTTGGGTTTCGACGGCAGGATATCATACATACGGATAGCAGCAGACCGAAACCGTAACAAGATCCTAGAGATATTTTGGAAGGGCCTGAACAAAACTTGACGTCAGGCGAAGTCATATTTCCTCAAGGTATCAGAACACGCGAGAAGACTCGCCGCATGCTCACCGTCTACCCGTTCCGCGACATGGGATGGCTCGTATCGGTTGTGTTCATGCTCGGCAGCGCGGCGTTTTCAACCAATGCAGTGTTTGCGCTGCTCCCCGTTTTCGACGGAGTGGCTACGGCGTCGCTGGTGTCGATTACCACGGGCAGGTCTCGTCCAGCTGGCCGGCAGTATCATCTTCACCGTCCCGGCCGTCGCCGGTCTGCCCGGCGTCGTCGACCTGACCGATCCCTCGAACATCTTCTTCTTCATATCGGCACCGCAGGTTGTGGGAGGTTGCCTATTTCCGTGTGCTGGTCTGATCGTCTTGGGTTTGGCACAGGACAAGTGGTACAGGCCAAAACCGCTCGATGCAAGCTGGCAAAATGGGTTATGGAATACGATGGGTGCGGCGGGGTTTCTGTCTGTAGGAATAATCTCGGTGGTGGCGCCAGAGCAGGCTGTGGCAAGCTCCTCCCTTTTCCTTCTTGGGGGCGGGAGCTTCTTGATTGGAAGTCTGATCCAGTGAATGAAGCCCTGGTGGCATTATGTCGCACTTTACGTCCCGAAAAAGAAAATAGAAAAGAATTGTCCGTCGATGGAAGCAGCACGGGGTGGGTAGATAGGCGTGCCAGTTTCACGCGCACTCGTGTTTTTCCTCTATGGCTCTCCAACTAGTCCGACCTTTCGACCACTTTTCGCGTCTCTTCCTCCACATCCCACCCGTAGAGAATCTCGTCCGTTTTGTGGCCTCCGCCATACACAATGTTGCCTAGACATGTTAGTAACTACATCATCTCATGGTATAGAGCTGTGCTGAGACTCACGTAGCCAAGCAAGCTTCGGCATTATCCAAATGCAAAAAAACATCAGCCTCTGGGCCCATATGTTCCGTTTCACACCCTTCGATTGGGCTTGAGCGTTGAGAAGCTTGATCTTCGAAAGACGTGGCTGTCGGCTTTCGTATAGACCTTTGACAGCCAAATCAACGGCATCATCATCGGAAATGTTGCTCTTCTGCAGCGCGCAGCCAAGAAACATCCCAAGAGCTTCTGAATCTTCGAAAGCCTGGCTAGTCCCCTGACCAATATCTGGGGTCATGGCATGGGCCGCATCCCCGACAAGCACAACACCACCATCGCCCCAAGTCGGGAGTTCCGGGACCGTCCAGATGGGGTAGACGAAAGGAGCCGAGGCTTTCCTCAACACCTTTTGGACATTCTCTTCTTCCCAGTGCCCACACATTTCCTGAAGAAGCGTAGGTACGAACTCTCGAGGTACCTCTTTCTGGCTGGGCGGCTCCTTGGTCTCGTACAGAGACCACCATGTCAGCGAATCATCCTTCGTGGGACGGTAGGCACTGTAACCCATAGATGCGCAATGGCCTAAAACAATAACCACTGATTTTGTTTCCGCTACCTCTTTCGGGATGGGCATCGGCATGAAGCCCCATATTCCGCATCGCTGACTGAGAAATACGTCAGCAAGCTTCTTGCAAACAAGCTCTGTGGAATGATGGAGCTCGACTTACGAGAATACTGCGGAACAATCGAGGCCTTTGTCGCTAAAGATCTGTTTTCGTACAGTACTATGTACCCCATCCGCCCCAACAACCAGGTCGAACTCCTTAGAGTCGCCATCCGCAAAAATAATCACCGGCTTCGAGTTGCCTGACTGGCCCCTTCTGATTACCTTGATTGCTTTTTTTGTGACGACGTGGGCATCAGGTATCGCCTCCCTCAACGCCTGCCACGCAATCTGCCTGGCCATGATCATGGTAACATCGTCCGCTCGTTGTCTCCTCGACACAACGCTCAGGTCCCAGCCACTGGAACTTCTCAGTCTGAGCGTCTCATAGAAGAACCCACGCTCTTGCATCGTTCTGTGCACCGCGGGGTCGAGTTTTCGCAGAACTCGCATGCCGTTTGCGGAAATTCCGATGGCACCGCCCTGTGGTGCGACTGCTTGCGAGCTGTCGAGGTGCTTTGTCAGGGGGTCTTCGCTGGGCTGTGGACTGCGCCATTCGTAAATGATGACCTCGTGGTCACCAGGAAGGAATTTAAGGAATGCCAGATACGCTGACATGCCTGCGAGGCCGCATCCTACAATGGCAATTTTCATGACGAAGGCGGGAGCTGAAGCTCAAAGAGAATAAGGATGTAGTGGTAGGATTGGAGTCGCCCGACAGGGCTCAAGCTGGGATTTTAATCAGAGCTGCGGAGTTTTAGACTCCCGCGAAAGCCGAATCTTGGATGCACAGGCAGGGGCACTTGTAGATCCAAAGTCTACTGCCTACCTCTTTATGCAAACGGTCACGCTCCCGTTCCCTATCGGTGCCTGAAAAACGCCGAATAGGGTACTCTGTCAATATCATCATCGTTATAGTATCATTTCTAAGGATTTTGTGCGTGGCTTTTCACGTCACCTACAGGTCTGAAAACAATCGAATCGTGACTGAACATCTGTTACTTTGCCGAACTGTCACTGGTAGTGTTTTGTATGCTAGTAGGGTTCAAATGTAGGGTCCCCTAAACTCTAAGAGCCGGTTTCTGCGGCAGCGAACCCGGTCTCCTCGCGCCCCGAATAAAGTACAGACGGACGCAACACCGGACATCAGAGCATCCGCGCCCGCCGCCTTCAAGTGGCCGTCGCGGACGCTCAACCTCCCGAATCCGCCGAACCTCTCTTGACCAATAGACCGTCATGGCGATGCAACACCAGACGCTTTGCGGTGAACCTTTGTGCATCTGTGGCTGAGTTGTGCAAGCTAAGTTAAGCCACAACCCCGGCTCAGTCTAAAAGCAGCGACGCTCAGGGATGCATCCGGTTCGGATGGCGCCTGGCAAACCCACCAGGGGTTCTGTACGGACAGAAGACTAACGAAGTCATGTAGAACTCCGGCTTTGTGGGGCCATTATGCTACGGAACTCCGGGATGAAGCTGTATAAATCAGCCTGCAAGTCTCGAAGAGGGAGTCATGTTGAGGATAAAGATCCAGTCCTTTCACAGCTTTATCAAGTTGACAAAAGCTCCAAATCAATATCTTCTCAGCTCACTTCCGTCCACGACACAACTCGACCAACATGGCACCCATCAGAGTTGCACTTGTTGGCCTCGCGCCCTTGGACAACGGCGAACCGACTGTGGGCAACTGGGGTGCACTCGCGCATCTAAAGGGCCTCCTCGAATCACCACACTACGAGTTGGTCGCTATCTGCAACTCCTCCATCGAGTCGGCACGCAAGTCCATCGAATTCCACAAGCTCCCCCCCACCGTGAAGGCGTATGGAAACGCCGAAGACCTGGCCAATGACCCTGACGTCGACCTCATCTCCATCTCCGTCAATGTCGGCAAGCACTACCAGCTGGCTAAACCGGCGCTTCTCAACAAGAAGCACGTCATGGTTGAATGGCCGCTGGGTGCTAGTCTAGACGAGGCTCAGGAGTTGACCGACCTTGCCAGACAGCAAGGCGTGAAGACAGTGGTTGGCCTGCAGTTTCGGGCAGACCCTCTGCTGCTAAAGGTCAGGGAGCTGCTCGGCAAGAATGCTGTCGGACGTGTCACAAGCTCTGTGGTTCTGGGATGCTCCAATGTGATCCCATATGATATCTGGCTCGACGAAGCCTCATATTACCTGGACATCAACAGTGGTGGAAACGAGTTCTACATCTTCTTTGGACATTGTGAGTCGACGAAAAAAAAAACGAAAAAGGATCTCGAACTGACCAGTGGTAGTCTTGGACGCATTCACGTCAGTTCTAGGCGGCTTCAAGACGATTCAGTCAGTTTTGAAGACTCAGCACCCGGTTGTGCCGACCGTCAGCATGGCAACCGGCCAGACTGTTGACCCTGCCCACCCAAGGACAGCGCCAGACCACACCTTTGTCCAGGGGGAGCTCGAGAGCGGCGTTGTTGTCACTCTCAGCTTCAGAAAGGCGAAGAAACCTACCGATGGCCTGGGTCTGCGCTGGTTGATCACTGGCACCGAGGGCGAGATAGAAGTGACAATTCCTGAAGATCATCTCCAGATGGGACACGCCGGACGCGCCATTCGCTTAAGAACCGGCAAGGAAGAAGTTTCCCAGACCATCCGGTTCGACGAGGAAGAGCCTGCACATGTGGCAGCAGTCCCTATACCAGGTACCAACACGGCCAGGGTTTATGAGGCCTTCGCGACAAGCACGAATGCATACGCTGATTTTGAATCGTCTCTTGACACTCATAAGCTTCTGGACGACATTTTACAGGCGTCAAAGAAGACCTAGACGTATAATACGACTCGTGTTAGCTGTGGTGGACTTCGACTGGAAGAGAGAGCAAAGGTTAAAGGTTCTGTCATTATCTAAAGTCTATAGCATTCTATCTATATTACCCTCGCTTCATCGAAAACTTCTACTGGCTGACATGTCTTGAACACTGTCTCAATGCCTCTAGTTTGCCTGTGGAAGGGCGTCCTTGATTCTCTGAGCCAGCACAGGATCGACGCGCGCACGTAGTTCGGGTCACTGCCGTAGTTCTCTGTGGCATTCATGAGGCCGTCGCGTTGGTAGGGGCTGTAGACGGGGCAGACGGGACGGTTGCAAGGCAGATGCTGGTAGTTGACGCCGAGGCGGTATCGAGCGGCATCGGGATACGCAAACATTCGGGCTTGAAGGACTATGCATTTGCGTCAGAAAGAACGACAAACTCGGTGTATAGAAAACATACTCGGGTCGGCAGAGGGCGCAATGCCGGGGACCATGTTGGAGGGCGAGAAAGCAGCTTGTTCGATATCGGTAAAGTAATTTCCAGGCTAATGGCAGCATGTGTAAGCTGTCTATTTACGCTGGGGGGCTTTCTTCACAGACAGAATAAAGAAGAAGGCTCACATTCTTGTTTAGGGTCAGCTTTCCAAAGGGCAGCAGAGGGAAGTCGGCGTGGGGCCAGATCTTGGTCATGTCGAAGATGTTCCATCGGTACGTCTCTGCTTGCTCAGGGCTCATGACCTGGACGTACGCGGTCCAAGAGGGGAAGTTTCCAGATTCGATCGAGTCCCAGAGATCAGCGGTGTGGTTGTCTGGGTCTTGACCGGCGAGTCTAGTGGCATCGGCGTCCAGGAGAGTGTCGTTGCCTTGGTTCGACTTGAACTGAATCTTGACGTAGTGGAATGAACCATCCTTCTTGGTGAGCTTGTATGTGTGGCCGCTGTATCCGTTGACATGTCGGACGGACTTTGGCGTGCCCCGATCTGAGAAGAGCATCATCAGAGCGTGGATACCTTCTTGGTTGTTGTTGTGGAAGCTATCACGAGATCAGCGTTTTGTCTGGAACATGTGAGTTGGGGTGATTTACTCCCAGAACTATGGAACTGTCAGCATTCTGTTTATTGCACGCTTAGGAATTTCATCACGTACCATGGTGCTATCAGTGATGTTCGTCACAGGGTGTCTCTTGTGAGACCTGTTGAGGCTTGGGAACTTGATAGGATCGCGAATGAAGAAGACAGGCTGCGGGATCCGTTAGTGAGTGATGCGTAAAAGCTGTAGCGCGTTCGTACAATATCGTTAAAGACAAAGTCCTGGTTTCCCTCCTCTGTGAAGAGTTTCAAAGCCCACCCTCGCACATCACGGATCGTATCGGCGGATCCACGACCAGGACCAACCGTGGATACTCTGATGAGAGCTTTGCTCTTGGTGCCAATGTCGTTGAGGAATTTGGCGTCGGTCAAGTGCGAGATGTCATGTGTCAATTCGAATTCACCCCAAGCGCCCACTGCATGAGCGTGAACCACCCGCTCTGGGATTCTCTCTCGGTTGAAGTGCGCAAGTGTCTCGATGAGTTGAGTGTCCTGGAGGAGCATGAGGCCTTTGATGGGACTGTTGGCACTGCTAAACCGTTGGGTAGTGGTTGGGTCTGCGTAAGGACATCCTGTGTGGCTTATCAGTGACCGAAGTAAGTGGCGGTAAGTGCGAAGATTGCTACTGACCCTCTGCGAGAGTGTAAGTTGGCATCGTTGCGCCGTTGGTTTGCGCCATAGTTGACTGTTGTTGCTTTGGTGTAGTGATGGCTGGGATAAGAGGATTGATGACTGATAGAGGTGAGATGCTTCAGAGACGCGATATCAAATGCTTGATGCGGTAGAATGTGGAATGAATGCATATTTCCCACGGAGCCAGATTCTATTTATACGTGAAGCCTCTCTGCTTCCTGCTTGATGTTATCGCGGGACACGGCACACTCGCGGCATCTATTCGACCGGCGCCACCGGCATCTGTCCGCAATGCTGGGAATTCGGGATGCGGCTGAAGAAAGTCGATAAGCGGCTTCTCGCCGAAAGTCGCCGATATAGAAACCATTTTTGGAGGAGAATTGGTCAAGGTTAACGAGTGTCATCATTTTAGACGAAAGAAACATCGATGGCCAAGGCGGAAAAGTCGGCTGCCAGTCCCTGGTCGCGGGAACGCCGGCGAGCGGCAGCGGTAGAAAAGGCGCCAATGACGACATTAGAGTCCTGTAATTGCCGGCTTCCGCGATTACGGCAGTCTACACGACGTCTACATGAGTAGTTCATAAGGTCTATTCCTGGGGTTTTCTCGGGGAGTAGGCGATCCAATCAAATTTGAGGCATTACCGGTATACCGCTCTACGAATGCTTCGCGACGACACTCGCCAAGCACACCGACGCCCATTCTCATTCTCAAAGCTCGACTACGCCGAATGGGTGCTGAACCAAGACTTGAATTTAGCTTGATCAGCGCCCCTAAAAGTTCATCTCAACACCCAAATCTGACCACATCCCCGTCTCTCTGTGGGTTAAAGGATATCAAGCATTCGGACCATCCTCGCAACCTCAGTGCGATTCCAGGCATTGTACAATTATCCTCCTATGGAAGATTGATTAAAATCACAATTGCTTTTCAATAGTAATCCAGCTGAAACATTCCTGTTCATTCCAGTGGCCAAGACCAATCGACACAACCGTGGCGCCGCCTCGTGGCCTTGGCTACCAACTAAGCTGAAATGTGACTCTCATTCACCTTTTCAGGCCACATTTCCCGTTGTTTTCATCCTTTTCTATTCTTCACCTCCCTCTTCGCTTTCCTCCTCACCACTCTTGACACTCGACGTTCCGCACGCACATCTCCAATATGCCGCAGACATTAGCCCTAACAAACTCGAAATTAGGAATCCGACTTGAGGGTGGGCAGACCAAATATGCCCCCGGCGACACCATCACTGGTCATGTATTCCGGAGGAATGCTACCGTGAGCCCCGACTCGACCGTTTCAATCTCGCTGTACGGACGATCGAAATCCAAGACGGTTATTCAGCACGAAAATAGCTCTACATCATATCGTGGACGCTGGGACCTGATATATCCGGCAGACCACGCACATCAGCTCTTTGAAGGGCCACTCCATATTGAGACCGACACCGACGGCCAAGCTTGGCCTTTTGCCATAACTCTGCCGTCTCACATTGATGCAAAGTGTGTGGAGGGCCGCAGTGAGTCCCACAGCTTTCTGCCGCTTGGTACAGAACTTCTACTGCCGTCAACCTTGGAACTGTTCGAATGGGCGAGAAGTAAAGGAGATGGAACCAGCGGAAGGATGGAGTGCTTTATCGAGTACTGGCTCCAAGCAGAGCTTAAAATCTCCAAAAACAGCGACGTCGAAACGGTCGAGGCAAGGCTGCCTTTCACCATCACGAACCCGAATCCCGAGGATCCTAATGAGGACTTCACCATTGAGACATCGGGCGATAGCTTCGAAGTCAAGTCTTTCCGTCTTGTTCCAGGGATGGAAAACGCCAAGCTATCATTCTCGCAAAGGATGAAAAAAAGTTCAGCTTCTTCAGCTCCTCCATTCCAAGACTGAGTGTCGACATGCAGATAGATGTGCCAAGCGAAGTTCAGCTCAACGGACCTGAACCAATTTCTTTCAAGCTTGGCTTAACTCCAGACTGGGCTTGTTCGAGCGAGATTCTGCGTGGCGTGCCGCAGAAAGCCAAGCTAACGTGGGTTTCCCTCCGAATCCTGACCAGAACTCAGACCATCTGCCAAGGAAAGACAGGAGACAGACATGTTACTAGGCAGAAAGTTGAAGAGACGGACCTTTTGGTATGGGATGCCATCGAGGCGATTGGAAAGGAAGTGTATGTCCCTTGCACAGAAGAGTCGGAGGCTGTGGATATCGGAGAGATGATCGACCTGCGGATCGGGCGACATGGTCGCATCGTGTCCGATCCTCCCAAGGATGAGGAAGGATCCTTGAGCACAGGGTTCGCAACTTTCAACATCCGTCGTACCCATGCGCTGGCCTGGGGATTGCGGGGAGAAGTTGCAGATCGCGACTTTTCTGCCTCTGGTGAACAGACGCTCACGTTGATACCGAGTGATGCGCAATCAGCAGAAAGCGATGAAGAAACAGATCTTTCTGAACAGGAAGCGCCGATACCTTCTTTGCCGCCAATGCTGTGAGAGAACTTCTGATGAAGCCTTTGCGGGACTGTAGCTTATACGTAACGTCTTTGGTTTTACATCGGATGCGCTTTATAGCTAATGAAGGAAATGAGGGTGGATAAAGACAGCAAAAGTTGACTTCGAGCCTGAAGTAGGGTCAGGATGTGCACACTGTACCTTGCGAAAAGACGAGGATATGGACATCACGATAGTTTGGAGAATGAATCGGAATGAGAAGATGGATGTCAAGGGTTTCAGTAGGTTAGCTTCGAATAACGACGCTCCGAGGTGAGTAGGTCTATTAATTAATCTCGGATACTATGGTACACGGTTTGGTCATGGTGGCGGTAGATACTTAATGACGAACCCAACACGGCGAGTATTAATGTGCGCCTCCCGAAACGCATCGATACATGCATACCTCAAAGCGCAGACCCAAACAGCTTCGCACCTGGGAACTTCGACTCCATACCGTCCTCGAAACTCTTCCCGCCAACGGTCATGTCTTCGAAGGCCGGACACGCAAAGTCCAAGATGGCCGCGCCAAGAGTGTCTGTAATCAGCTTGAGAGGTACCCTGATGATGGAGAAGAGGGTAGACAACGAGTTTGGCGACGCGGTCTTCACGATCTCGAAGACGAAACACAAGAGATTGTTACCCTCCAAGATCTTGGTGAGGTTGATCACGCCACCGGTAAGGTTGCTGAGGTCGACACCTGCGTAGCTGTTGACCTTGCCCATATTGCCTCCGATGCTGATAAACGTTAGCATCTAGTTACATCCAAGACTTGAGGTACGAGAAGAACGTACCTTCCCAGCTCAGGGTACTTGGCAACCAGAGCGAGAATATCCACGTTGAGACTGAGCAAGCCGTAGTCAACCGGTGTCCGGTACCAGTTTTCTGGGATTCTCTCCCAGCCTCGCTTGTAAGTGAGGCTGCCCTCTTCACCTTGAACAGCAAAGAAGCTCTTCAACGTTTCCTTGTCTGTATCAAGTCAGCATTGGAAAGCCATCTCCACCACTGAGGTAACGTACTCAGAATTCCTTTGGGGTTCTCGGCGGAGTGGTTGGCAAACATCCGGGCAGCAAAGAAGTAGCCGGCATTTCGAGCAACCATGCCAGTGAAAGGTCCGTAGTAGAAGTTCGGGTTGGTGGCAACAGTCTCATGGAAGCGAATCGCAGCTCGCTCAGCGAAGAGGTCGAAATCGTAGTCGCCCTCACCAGTCGACATGTCGTACAGGGATTGGAATTGTTCCATTACCATGGTTGAAGCATCTCCCGTGACGTAAAGATCGGCTCGCGTATTGGATGAGTCGCCTTCAATGATGTTGTGCGAGCCATTGAGACCTCGGGGAGTACCCAAAAGTCCACCTAGGTTGCCCAGGAGGTTTTGAGCGCCGCTCGCGGTGTCCCCGATGGAGAAACCAGGGTTGAGGGACAGAGGGTTTCCCACAAACACGGTGCCCATCGTCGCCAGGATGCTTGCGAAGTCCAAGCCCATGCCCAAGACTCGGTTGATGGCCCCTATGACCTCGACCAGACTTGTAACGCCCTTTCGGTTGATGTAGCCGTGGTTGGCCAGGCTGTTCAAACCGGGACAAGGTCCTCGCTGAGCACCTTTTGCAAAGTCTGGCGGGATGAACTTGTGGTCGCCGGTGACCTCGATGGGAGTTGTCAACGGGTCGAAGAGCAGCCTCTTCTCATGGGCCTGCTGCAGCGCATCGGCCAGGTTTCCAGAAAGCCTGGAAGCCGCGTCGTGCGCAATGGAGCCATGGAGATGAGACGGAAAGCCATGGACGCCACTGTCGAAGCAGGGCAAGACGGCGAAAAGATGATGCCACTTCATGACGAAGAGGCCGGCAAAAGAGTGTACGAAGCGGACTTGGCGGTGGTTGAAAGAGCGATGTCGAAGACTGGAGTCGTCTGCAGGATGTCCCAGTCCGTTGGGACGGAAAGGATTGGAAATCGAAACAATGTTCCTGGCTGTCGGTCCCTCGACCCAGCTCTGACAAGTGACAGATGCCGAGGCCCCCCTGGCCGCCAGGATTAAGATCAGCTTCCTGGGCTAACCTTGGTACCGGGAGAAGGCCGGTCCCAATCCGACATGAGAACGTGCCGAGTGACGCAATGACATCGATACCCGAGGGGCCGATATCCTCAGCCCCTGAATTGCATGGACAGCCCACGAGGATTTCTTCTGGTGTCCCGTCGTCGTGCAGGGCAAAGATCGTCGGCAAAGAAGAATGGTAATCGTGGCACCCCTGGCTGGCCCTATCGTGCGCCTTGGGCATGAACGCCCAGTCTGTGCAGAACGACACTAGAGATGTTTCGAGAGGACTTTAGCTATCATCACCCCAGAGGCTTTAACACGGCATTAGACTAGGAAGCCATCTCAAGCCCCAGACCATGTAACTAGCGAGCCAGTTGTTCCCCACATCGAGCGAACCTACCCAGACCGGCATCGACTTGCATCCGAGTTCCCCGATGACCTAAGCGTCAGACTTTGAGGCTTTCCAGTTTGAAGCTACGGAGAAACACCACATGCGTTGCGTTGCAAAGCTACGCGACGGTAGTTTCGAAGCAGCCCACGGACTATCAGGCAACAAACCACCCACTGATCAGCATGGCACAGACTAAGAGCGGCATCAAAGCCCCAATTCTCCGACCCAGCTCCAGCACGCAATATCCAGACAGTGCCACGAAGTCCATTCCCTTTGCTCCGTAGTACTGCAGTGATCAGAGCCTGCTCTATCGTGTCGTGCTCGATACCCACCCCTTCCCACAGACAGGGCATGCCGGTCTGTCGCCTCGACGCTGAAACCGCTAGCATGGTATCCCTTGAAAGACCTCCATTCTTGACGTATTTTGCGAGGGTCGTATCGTTATGCAAAATGGGCCAGCTAAATCCCTAGACCTAGTCTATCATCGATTGAATGGAAAATCCCAGGTCCCGGAACAAGGCTGGATTTGCCCTACTTCGGCATATGGAGCGGGCCAAAATCCCCCAACGCGGGATTAAGGAACCTTCAGCACGTCAATTCTCCATGTCGTGGAGAGTCGACCTGTCTCTTTTTCTTTGCCTGTTCCCCCTCTTTCCTCTCCCTGGCCGTCGCGTCTTCAGCAACCAACCAGCCGGTGCAAGATGAAGTTCTTCACGATCGCGGCGTGGGTGCTGGCCGCATTGCAGGCCGGTGTTGGCCGCCAACACCACCGAGACCCCTCCCTTGTGCGGCGTAGGTGGCTTTCTCTTCTCGCTTAAGCAGATCGATCGATGGATGCCCTTGACTGACTTCGATCCATAGTTGCAATGCATCCAGCAGGAGGCCTTGAAGTCGACGTGCTCGACCACCAACGCCACTTGCATCTGCACCAACGTCGAGTTGAACGAGAAGATATCGCTGTGTGTGCACGCCAACTGCACCGTCCGGGAAGCACTAGGTATTTTACTTTGGTCTTTCTTAGCTTCCTTGCGCTAACAATTCTTTGAAGTGGTCCAGAGCTATTCCAAGCATACGTGCGGCGCGCCATCAAGAGACCGAACGGCCTTGGTATGGATTGTCGGCGTCGTCTTCCTCGCCCTCGGGCTTCTAGGCTTTGGCCTCAGAGTCATGGCCAGACTCTGCTTGGGTCTTCAGACCTGGGGAGCTGACGACTGGGTCATGCTTCTCGCAGTGGTAAGTCGACTTTGGCGCTCGCCGGGTGAAGTGTGTACTGACTAGAATCGCCAGGGTATGATGGTACCGCTGAATGCGCTCTCTGTCCCAAGTAAGTAGCGCTATCTACCATTGCCTTGCTTCATGTATATTGACTGGCACTAGTTTCGAAGGTCGCCTTGGGCAAGAATATTTGGAACGTCGAGCCCGACGACATCACCGACTTCCTTTACGTGAGTCTTCCAGCATCTGCTTCCCGTCTCATCAAACTGACCAATGCATATAGCTCTTTTTCTGGGACGAACTTCTCTACCTCGGGGCCCTGCCGGTGACGAAAATCTCCATCCTGCTTCTCTACCTCAGGATCTTCCCTCGAAAGGGGTTCAAAATCGCCTGCTGGATTCTGATTGCACTCAATGTGGCATACTTCATTGCGTTTGAGCTTGTCTCGATCTTCCAATGCACTCCTATTGAGGGTGCTTGGAGGGCGTGGGACAAGGAGTTCCCGGCGAAATGCAACAACATCAACCTGCAAGGCTGGGCGGCAGCCGTCTTGAACATCGTACTGGATGTGGCCACTCTGATCCTGCCCCTGGTCGAGCTCGTTAAGCTGTCTTTGTCTCTGAGAAAGAAGATCCAGATTATTATGATGTTTAGCGTTGGATTCTTGTACGTTGGCCCTTTTGGACTTCCCGCTCGGCAACTTGCTAATTGTCCTGGTAGTGTCACCATCGTGAGCATCGTTCGGTTACGCTCATTGGCAAGTTACGCCACAACCAACAACGCGACCCGTACGTCTCCTATTCTTTCTGTACAGCAAGTCACGGCTTCAAGTACTGACATCACACCAGAGGACTACGTTGAGATCGGGTACTGGAGCACAATCGAAGTCCCAGTGGGCATCATTTGCGCAAGCATGCCCGCAATCCGCTCGCTCTTCAGTCTGGTCTTCCCGAAAATCTTTGGCACCACGCAGCGGGACAAGCCCTACGCCAACATTTCGAACCAGTCGAAGCCACTATCAAACTCTCAGAAGAACTTCTCCAAGGGCTCCTCCCAGCCAGCCATTCGCGTCAAGACGGAATTCACCGTCCACTCGCGACACCAGGACGACTCGTCCTGCGTCGAGCTCACCAACTTGGAGTCGTCTGGCGATCACGAAGAACGCCATTCGTCGGACAGAAAGCCGACAACGCCCAGCGAGTCAGTTTAGAAGTTGCGATACCCAGACTACGCGTCTATTTCTTTGGCCCTTGATTTTTTTTTTCGGTATAGACAGAATAGATTGGGCCGATAGCACCACCTTCCATAATTTCGCCTCACGAGCTAGACTTAGGACAACCATCAACAAGATGACTTTTTTTCCTCCTCGTCTTACTTGTGTTGGTCGTCTGCCACGCGACTCCACAATCAGGATTCGTGACCCTTGCATTGCATCTGCCACTTGGTTAAATGAAGCCAAGATCATCCGGGGAACCTTCGACGGACAACTTTGAGTTCGAATCCCCCTGTTCTTCCCCGCCACCCGGCTCAGCCTTGGGCCTCTATTAGCTCAATGAGGGACGGGCCATCTCCTAGTCGGTGGGGATACGGAGCAGGGCCAGGAACAGTTAGTGCTGGGAAAGTTGGGAGAAGAGTGGAGAGTAACCGTTGCATTCATTCGCCTAGCCAGGGCAGCCAGGGGTCCTCTCAACTCCCCTCCCCACGTCGTATTGACGACGCAGTAATGTCAATCTTGATCTTGTTGAGCTGTGGTGGTGATGGGACTCGTCAGTCGATCCCCCCTATCCTGTCCTGTCAACTGTCAACTGTCAAGCTGTCTCATTTACCCAGCGCATTCTGGTGATTTAGTGACTATACCTCTTCGAGGCCAGCCAAGGTGGAGTGCCATTCCGTAAACGACATTTTCAAGCCCGGTGTTTCAACATGTAATAGTACACACGCCCATCGCGATCGTCTCTCTGCTACAGAGCTTAATTCAACCAGGGTTGAAAGGGGAGCCTAGAGAGTGCTCGACCACCCCACCAGGTACGAGTCAAAGACCCTGCATCGTTGCGAGTTACATTCACGGACCTCCGTTTAGTCGTACTACGGTAGTAGCCAGCCGGTATCTTGCAAGATCCCGAGCACCGTGAGATGCAGCATTCAATGCCTAATTACTTCGAATGTAACTCAACATCACTTTCCGGATCGGACGGATGCCGAGAGCGAGTCTGCAATTGCCGATGATTGCTCGTACTATTGCCTGCCTTTGGCATTATAACCCGACAGCCACGAGAGAGCCAGGATAAGCCAACTGCCAGGTTAAGCCATTCCCGCGCCACTCCCGATGGCAGCGGAATGCGACGACGTACGGCAAGGCACGGCAATGCGGCATGCTTCGCCGCAGCATATCGCCGAGTTTAGCGTGTGAGCTGCCTTGAATACCCAAGGGGCCCCTTGTATCTTCATTCTCCAGGGGCTCAGCATCCTAGGCCTCAGTTCCTTGAATTCGTCCCAGGGCAGCTTTTGGCGACCAGTGTTCAAGTCTTCAATCGCCCATCGTCTGCACTGGCGCTCGATGTTTTGAAACCTTCCCCGCGTCCGACCAGTTGTCACTCTCTTTTGCACACGCGACTTGGCATTCTCCGCATTCAAGATGCGTGCCTCACTCGCCCTCACACTCGTTTCACTATTGGCCGACTCGGCCTGGCCTATGTATGCACGCATCCCGCTCCTACAACGAGGTTGATACTGACGAGTAGAAAGCGCTGTCCCTGGAAAGACAGAACAGCAGCCGCGAGATGAGCCTCTCATCGGCAAGCGCGATGGAAACACCACGTTGGACAACTACGACTATGTCGTCGTTGGTTCCGGCCCTGGAGGAGGCCCCGTCGCTGCCAACCTCGCCATCGCTGGCTACAAGGTGTTGTTGATCGATGCCGGTGGTGACTCGGGTGACAGCTGGACGGAAAAGGCCCCGGCTCTGCATCTCATGTCGACTGAGTTTGAGGATACCAGATGGAACTACTTCGTCAATCATTACCCGGACCTTGAGACACAGCAGCGGGATTCCAAGATGACTTATGAGCTGCCCGACGGTAGCTTCTATGTCGGCCTCGATCCTCCTGCAGATGCGACTCCTCTCGGTGTCTGGTATCCCCGTACTGGCACTCTCGGCGGGTGCAGCAGACACAATGCACTGAGTTCGTTGTCTTCCGCCATTCGACATCCAACCACATATGCTAACACCGTAACTAGTTTCCATCAATGCCCACGACAGCGACTGGAGCAACATTGCCAGCCTCACCGGCGACGACTCCTGGAACCCAACCAGCATGCGATCGTACTTCAAGAAGCTGGAGAAGAACATGTATCTGCCCAGCAGCATCGTCGGCCACGGCTACAGCGGCTGGCTTGGCCTGTCTCTCACCTCTCTGTCGCTCGTTGTGGAAGACCAGAAACTCCTGTCCCTGATCATTTCTGCTGGCTCCGCAATGGGCAAGAGCCTTCTGGGCTTTCTCTTGAACACGGTGGCGGGACTTGGTCAGGTTTTGCTTCGTGACATTAACGCTCCTGGCCAGGCCAGTAAGACCGGTTTGTATCAAGTGCCGCTGGCCATGACCAACTCGGTGCGTGGCGGTCCCAGGGATCTCATCTTGGACACTGCCAACGCTGTCAAATCGGATGGCTCACGCAAGTACCACCTTGATGTGAAGCTCAATACTCTGGTAAGTACATGCATGTACTTGAAGGTGGTCACTTGATATGAGTACTCACACAACAAAGGTCACCAAGATCCGCTTCGACGAAACTGGCTCAAAGCCTCGTGCCGTTGGTGTCGACTTCTTGGAAGGCGCAAGTCTATATCGTGCCGACCCCCGATCTGGATCAGCCAAGTCCAGCGGATCCGGCAGCGTCAATGTCAACCGTGAAGTCATCGTCTCCGCCGGTGCTTTCAACACGCCTCAGCTACTCAAGCTGAGCGGCATTGGACCAAAGAAGGAGCTCGAATCCTTCGACATCCCGGTTGTGGTCAACCTTCCCGGCGTTGGAACCAACATGCAGGACCGCTACGAGGCCACCGTCATCGGTAAGACCACCAGCGACTTCGTCATCACCTCCAAGTGCACATTCTTGGAGACGCTGCCCGACCCGTGTCTGGAGCAATACAAGAAGGGCATCGAGCCGATTAGCAAGGGCGTCTACGCGACAAACGGCATCGCCATCGCCGTCGTGCTCAAGTCGTCTGTCGCCGAGAAGGAGCCCGATCTTCTCATTTCTGGTGCTCCGGCCAAGTTCAAGGGTTACTTCCCCGGCTATGCTTCCGACTCTCTGGCTGACGCCCAGCACTGGGCTTGGATTATCCTCAAGGCCCACAGCCGGAACAACGCTGGTACTGTCACGCTGAAGTCAACCGATCCCAGGGACATGCCCCTCATCAACTTCAACTACTTTGACACCGGCGTCAACGGCAATGGAGAAGCCGATAAGGATCTGCAGGCTACTTACGAGGGCTTCCAGTTCACTCGAAGGGCCTTTGCTGATCTCATTCCTCTGGATGGAAGCTTCCCTGAAGTTTGGCCTGGCAAGAACGTCACCAGCGAGGAGGATGCCAAGCAATTCCTCAAGGACGAGACTTGGGGACACCACGCGTCATGCACCTGTCCAATTGGTCCCGACAGTGACCCTATGGCGGTTCTCGACTCCAGCTTCAATGTTCGCGGCACCGAGGGCCTGAGAGTCGTCGACGCGAGCGTATTCCCTAAGATTCCTGGATTTTACATCGCACTGCCCCTGTACGTCGTCGCTGAGAAGGCTAGCGATGTCATCATCAAGGCAGCTAAGGCGTCCTCCGCGTAGGAACTTTTTCTCTGAGAGGTTGATGTTTTCCCCTGTGGTTTCGGTTGCACATATAATTTATTCCCATCAAAACATGTACATCTAAATTTAACGACGCTATAACATTGAAGTCTACCGTAACCAGACTTCGGAATAATTCTCAAGTCCTGGTATCGTTATTTGTTTGTCTCATGCGAGGTCTACGTACCAGCAAAATTTGAACATTGAAGCGTTGTGAACAAATCGGCTCTCTCAATCCGTGAATGCCCTAGTGATGTAGCTTAGCTGGGGCAAGGGCTTCGGATCAATTGTCTTCTTACATGCATTCGTGACCTCCAACACCAACTGCCTTGTAGAAATATAAATGATTTGAACGTCGGTGGTACGGTATGAGGTGGGTTTAGGGTAGCGCATTAACTCCAAGACACTATTAATTTGAACCTTACCCACAGCTTCCCACTTGTATCCTAGTCTGTTCAATCGTATAATTATGTCTATTCACTTCGTCATATTAAATACAAGGACTTTAACAGATCTTCCGCTCTCAAGAATTCTGTGTCAAAGTGACCGGGCAAGTTTATTGTGGTTAGATAGTGTTGATTGGACCGTGCCGCCAAAAGGAAGGCACCTTACACTTAGCAAGGTCGTTGTCGCGCAACATCTCCACCAACAGATAGTAGCCGATGAGTGAAGTGGGTACAATTTTTAGAAACAAAATCGTATTGGTAACTCCTTTTGCTGTTGAATTCCCTTTTTATCATGGCGGGTGGGAAAAATAAGGGATCTTTGGCTTATCCATCATCATAGTGCCTCAGCTTTAATCTGCTTCTATCAGGTTATCTTAGCACATTACTAAAGAACTATTTGAAACCCGAAGGGCTGTCCCGTCTAAAACTTGAGGGTGTGCTGATGTCATAACCCTGAACCACAAGAACCACTCAGCGTTGCAGGCCAAGGCGAGTAGGGCGTGAATCTGCAAGGCGTGAGCACATAGGGCGCGAGAGATGACATGATACGGCCACGTCTCCCCCCCCCCGCTTACGCCGTTCGCCGTTTCGGGGCCGATAATCGCAATCCGTGTTTTGTTTACTGGCGAATAAATAGGCGTGGTGCGCCATTGACTTGTGACATTGTCCATACTATGATAGTAAGCCCGGCCGAAACACTACTGGTAATCATGTCGGCTCCGAGTTCAAAGTCCGACACGGAGATGATCCTTTGCATGAATGACCTCCGGGACGCTGCCACAAGCCGATTGCCCGTGGAGGCCAGAGGTAAGTCGCACCGAACCATCGGATCCATTGAAGACTGGCTAATGGACCGGAACCCACAAGAGTTCTACAACTCTGGATCCGATGAGCAGATCACTGTCCGGGAGAACACCACCGCGTACGGGAAATACCGATTGCGCCCGAGGGTTCTTGTCGATGTCTCCGAGTCTGATACCACCACGTCGGTATTCGGTCGTCAGATTGACTTCCCTCTCTGTGTCTCCCCAACGGGTCTCCAAGCCATGGCACATCCCGATGGCGAACTGGCCACGACGCGGGCATGCGCTAAGCGGAACATCAACATGGGCGTCTCGTCTTTCACGAATACTGTAGTCGAGGCCGTGCGAGCCGCGGCGCTGAAAATCGCACCGATTGAACACGCAATGCAGCTGTATTCCATGAAGGACCGAGTAAAGCAGGAAGCACTCGTCAAGAGGGCCGAGGCAGCCGGGGTGAAAGCCATCTTCCTCACCGCGGACAGCCCAGTTCTCGGGGTCCGATACAATGAGGTCCGCAATGACTTCAGGACCCCCAGCGGATTGGACTTCCCCATGTTAGGTTGGACGTCGGAGGAGATTCGATCCCGAACGCACGATAACAGCTTCACGGCATTCAACTCGGACGCCCACTCGTGGCTTAAGGAGATACCGTGGCTCAGGTCCATAACCAAGATGGAAATCTGGATCAAGGGCATTTTGACCGCCGAGGACGTGTTGCTGGCGCGAGAGTACGGATGTGACGGTGTGGTCATCAGTAACCACGGCGGAAGACAACTAGACGGCGTTCCGGCCACTATTGATGCACTCCCCGAATGTGTCGCGGCCGCTGATGGGAAGATCAAGGTGCACATTGACGGGGGCATCAGAAGTGGCGCTGACATATTCAAGGCCTTGGCTCTCGGCGCTGAGTGCTGTTGGGTTGGAAGGCCTGTGATTTGGGGCTTGGCGGTACGTGTGTCCCTGACGACTACGGGCTCAATGCATCGAAGCTACTGCTGACACTAATTTCTTTGCTTCAGTACGATGGTGAAGCAGGTGTCACGAAGATGCTCGACATGTTGCACACAGAGTTCCGCCGGTGCATGCTGCTTGCCGGTTGTCGAACCGTCTCTGACATCACCAAAGCCTCCTTGGGTGTAGTCAGACAGGACGGACCGTTGGCTAGACTGTGAAGGGGCTTGAATGACATCCAGCGCAGCTACTAAGACCTAATGGAAAGCTGGCTACTTGAACCACAGTTGCGAACCTGAGTGACATATTATTCGTAAACCGCCATCGCAAGGGAGGCTTGCTGTAGTTCAGATCACAGCCCCTGTCTTCCTTGACACTCTGGAGGCTAGGAACCGTTAGATTATCTGCTATCAGTGATATCGGATGAGTCGGTGAATCCGCTCACAGATAAAGTGGCTTACCCACCTCAGCCCTGCAGCAAGGAAAGTTGACTGAGGTTGATATTGACCAACGGGCGCGTACGGTACTCGAGTTCATCGAGAGACTCGAGGGCTTCAAAGACCCGGAAGTCTCAGTCGAGCGTGCTTTCGACAGGCCAGAGCACCGGGCCTTGATTCAAGAAGCCGGCGCACGAGGGGTTGTTCTCCTCAAAAACGAGAACGAGGTACTGCCAATAACCAAGGATAAGGCCAAGGGCAGGCAGATTGCACTGTTCGGGTATCTACCGGGAGCGTCGGCTGCCGCCTATCACCAAGGACTTTTTGTCGAACTCGACGGCTAGCCCGGGTTCACGCGTCTGTTCACTAGAAAGAGCGACTCTTCCCCTGTGTCTACCTCCACGAATTCCCAACCTCGGTCTACTCGCCGCTCGGCTCCCAGGAGTCGATATGGAAGGACTTGGACATCATCGGGTACTTTACCTCCAAGGAGACCGGCATGCACTAGAGAGCCGTATTGGTGTATGCATGGGCTTTTCTCTCGAATCTGAGCATGATGCTGACTTGGTCGGAGAGGCAGCCCGCGTTGCGGCCAAATCAGACATGGCTATTGTCATTACTGGTCAGTGGGAGACAGAAGGTCGCGATCAAGAGTCCTTTCACCTCCAACTCAAGGGCAGCTAGGACGCACTAGTCACAGCTGTCGCAAAGGCGAATAAAACCACCATTATCGTCAACTTAGCAGGTATTGCAGTAGCTATGCCATGCGTTCTACTAAGACGTTTCAAACACGGATAGCGTGCTTTGTGATACGGTTGTCCAGATCTATGTCGGTAGGACAGAAAGGTCGAGTGGCCACCTGGTGAAAAGCCTGGTTGCATTCCAGAAGGTGCTGTTGAAGCCTGGCGAGACGAAGCCTGTGCAGCTTCAGGTTTTGGCTAAGGATCTTACATACTAAGAGGAGAAGATACTGCGATAGGTAGTTGAGGCTAGAGCATGACTTTTCGCTTGGATCATCGGTCGTAGACATCATGCAAGTTATGCAAGTCGTCTACTTACCACAGGGCCAACCCTACTTTATGCTCTGGATATCTAAACCTGAGTATTCCACACCGCTTTCTTCGCATCGTCACATCAAGCTCGTCTCACATGTCTCAATCTGCTTTCCTTCGTCGTCATGGTGCGGGCTACGCCTTTCAGCAGTGCGTCGCGGCCGTGCGCGAGGCGAAGTAAGCGTCAGATGTAAAGATCAGGCATCCGGCTACCGACGTAAGATAACTGCGGCTCTGCCGAAGCGACCCTCGGACTTAAACTAATGTCCCCCCATGTAGCTTGATGAACTCAGGGCCAACGGCGCGTCGTACACTCTCGAGTCACTCACAACCGAGGGCCCCTCAGAGCTCAGCCGCCTCTATGCTCGACTTTTTCCCCTCGCAAAGACCCAGCCCGCCTTGATCTCCATCTCACTCGCCAACGGGAGCCAGGTCGTCTTCCATTGCGTCACCGGCTCAGGAACTAACCCTGACAACGAAACTTGGATCGTGAGGAAGAGGAACAGTGCCCTGAGATTCGACAACGCATCGTAGTTCCTTGATTGCAGGTTCAGTCAAGATGAAGAGCCATTCAGGTCCAAATTGGGAGATGAGCAGGAAGCAGGCTAACAAGTATGCTGCCCATGGTGGTGCCATACCCAACGGTGTTGTGGCTGTGGTCGTTGTCAGCGGCCTTAAGCAGGAGGAGGATCATGGCGTGATCATGGATGTAATTGAAGATAATTGGGAGAGGGTTTAGTCGTATCGTGACAAGCAACTGACCCCAACGCTCAATCAATCCCGGATTGCCTCTTTCAAACAGTTTCTGCCCAAGTTACTTTTGCGTCGTAGACTAGTTGCGTCGAAGCTGTGTCGCAGTTGCATCCCATTCGCCCGTGCCTTCAAACCTTAGCCAGGGCTGATTGGGCACTTTTGCTTCACACGTTACTGTTAGTTACGGAGGCCGAGGACGCCGTCCGCGGGATCCGCAAAGCTAGCCAAAACTACCTTATAAGCCGGAGACAAACTTGTTGCTATATAAACATGTTTGGAAAGCATATACCGATACTCCATCTATTCGGGTTCAGTTTTCATCCAAACCCAATATCTACACCTTTTGCATCCCTTCATCTCATCATCATGCCCATCCTTGCCATTGCCGGCGGCACATCGCCCACCCTTGGCAGAGCAATTACCACTGCTCTCCTTTCAGCGAAACACGCTACGCCGTGGACTGCGATTCTCCTCTCACGATCCACGCGCGCTCCTCTGTGGCTCCAGGCCGTGGATCCTAACCAGTCCCGCGTCAAGATCCACGTCGTTGATTATTCGTCGTCTCAGTCGCTCGAATTTGCGCTGAAAGATGTTGACACCCTGGTCTCCGTCACGAATTGATACGACGGTACCCAAGCAGCAATGCAAATCAGCCTACTCCATGCCGCTGTCAAGGCTGGCTGTCGGCGTTTCGCTCCGTCCCAGTGGGGCACGGGTATTAAAGCATATGAAGCCCTCTCAAGCCTACGAATGGTGAACGAGGGCGTGTGGACAGAATGCCTCAAGTACGAGGACAAGATTGAACTTGGAAGATTAAACAACGGGCTGTTCATGAACTATTTCGCCTACGGAATCTACAATGATGATGGAACAGTCGAGACTGACGAGACTAAGCTTCGCAAATTGAGAGAAGGGGGAGGCTATGCCGCTGGACTTGACACGGCTAGTGAAGGCATAACCAGCTACGGAGATCTCAAAGATGGATCAGGCTCTTTCCTGCTCTCCCTCTCAAAGGGAATAGCCGAGCTGCCCATCAAAGCTGATGGTCAATGGCCCCAATTTTCCACCACAACGCTGAGAGACGTTGGTCCCTTTGTGGTTGCATCTCTCGAATTGCCGAAGTGGGAGCACGATATGAGCATGGCTGGTGACACTATCACCATGGCAGAGCTCCTCCGCATCGCTGAGAAGTTACTGGCAAGACATTTGAGGTTGAAAAACTGACTCAAGAGGATCTGGAAAAGATGTTGTCTGAGCTGAGACCGGACCAGTTCATGGAGTGGCTTTGGCTTGAATTCAAGCACATGTATTGCCGCGATGTCTACGGCGAGGGTGTGTTGGCGCCTGTCGTCAATAGGCTATGTCCAGAGGTGAAGCCAGTCTCGGTGAAGGAGTATCTTGAGAAGCACTGGAAAGACAGAGAGCAGCACTAAACGCTGTCGTTCAGCTGAGGACTTGAGCTATGGGCGAATGGAATGCTAGTAAAAGACTTATACTGCTTTCAAAACAAGCATCTCCTTTCAGGTTGGTCGTTGAAATCTTGCAACTTGACGACTGCAGAAGTGTCCCTCCCCATATAGGTTACCCGCCTGATGAAAGCCAATAATTCAAGTGAGTCACGCTTTTTAACGGAGCTTGCATGGGTGTCGTTCCTGATACAGGTGAGAGGCTGGGTTGTGAAAAGGATTAAACAACCAGACCCTGTTCAAGTTCCACGACAAAATCTCAGACTAGAGAATCTCGCCAAGGACGAGGGTTCGGCTCAGAGACGAGTTAGGCAGCCTAGCAGTATACTTCCCCTCGGGTAAATTATTCATTTGCTTGATTTGCACGGAGAGACCCAACACAGTCAATCTTTCTTCATCACATCTCTTACGTTTTCCACGCTAACCAAAGCAGCCCGTTTTGGGCCGAGCGTGGGCTAACAATACTTTGCTAGAGAGATACTTCAATAACTCTGTTTCGGCTACATGATCAGAGATGTCTATGGCCCCAAGTGCACTTGCAGGTCAGCGGTGTCTTTCCAAGCTTGAGGAGAAATACGACGAGATCAATCCAGTTTAAAGATGCATAGATGGGATCCAAGTCAAGGAGTGATTAATTTCACGAACATCTTTCTACTAAGGCAGGGTTGAAGCAGGGCAGAACGTTTGATTCGTACCTCTGCTATGCTTATCCACGTTCACCAACCGGAAACTAGTCACGTTACGGAGTGGGATTGACATGATATTTTTTTCTACCCTCTGACTGCGTTTGCCGGCTTTTCAATGCCTACTAAGTCCAAGGTCTCTTGTTTCTGTTCCTACCCCTACGTTAAGCGAATTGTTTCGAGTTTCGACACACGACAGTGGACACGAGTGGAACGATCAGCAGTCCGGGATGTTTAAGCATACGCCGACTTGCCTAGAGAACCTGTAACAAAGCAACCGGCTGTCGTTATTTCAGAGTATTTTAAACAAAACGAGCAAAAAGGCCCTGCCTTGCAATTTCCTGCGGCGGGTCAAGGACCATGCCCAGACTCGTCTCAGGTTGTGAGCAAGGGGTATTTTCTGGTAATTGGCCTAGTCTGGTGTTTCTAGAATGTTTACTGGCGGAAAATCGAGCGATTGAAACCTCTTAGTCTGGACGAGAAACAATGAGACAATCCCCGGCAGTTCAACATGTCACTCAGTTGACCATCTGCCCAGATGCATGGGTATTGAAACACCATGGATGCTTTCCAGAAGGGGGAGTATATAACAGCCGGTGGCCTCAAGCCTGGTTCTACTTCGTGAGGATTATTGTTCTTGATTATTGTCATCCAACACACTTTCGTTCTATCCTTCTTCTTGTTTCTATACTTTTTTATTCTACATTCTTTTGCTACGTCTGGCTACGTTCTTTTCAACATGTTCACCTCCCTTCTCTTAGTGTCGTCCCTGGCGGTCGGCGCCTTTGCGGCTGCGCGGACAACACCTCCCCCTGGCGCCATCGTCGTTGCCGAGGCTGACGGCGACTTCACGTCCATCCAGGCAGCCGTCGACTCTATTTTGTCCTCTAACGCCATCATCTTTGTCCAGCCCGGCACATACGAGGAGCAAGTCCTGATCCCCGACACAGTGGGCGCCCTCACCATCTACGGATACACCGAAGACGACCAGGACTACAGCAAGAACCAAGTCACCCTCACCCACAGCCTTGGCGCTGATGAGGCCGGCAACAACGATGCCTCCGGTACTCTGCGCGCCAAGAACGACGGACTCAAGGTCTATAACATCAACGTTGTCAACTCCCGTGGAAAGGGCGTGCAGGCGATTGCCCTGAGTGCGTACGGCTCTGAGCAGGGCTATTACGGATGCCAGTTCACGGGTTACCAGGACACCATCCTCTCCAACCAGGGCAATCACTACTTCCACGGCAGCTACATCGAGGGTGCCACTGACTTCATCTTCGGGCAGGAGGCCATCGCCTGGTTCGAGAGCTGCACCATCGGAGTCAGCGGCAAGGGTTACATCACCGCCAGTGGTCGTGACAGTGAGGATAACCCTTCTTGGTATGTCATCAACAAGTCGACAGTCAAGGCACTTTCTGGCGTTGATGAGGGCGCGACGTACCTCGGCCGTCCCTGGCGCACCTTCGCCCGCGTGGTATTCCAGAACAGCGACCTGGGCTCTGTTGTCAACCCTGCGGGCTGGTTGCCTTGGGGCTCCAACCCAACTGACGATGTCTACTATGGGGAGTTTGGGAACACCGGCGAAGGTGCGAGTGGTACGCGGGCTAGCTTCTCGCAGGAGCTCAGCAGCGCTGTGTCTATCGCCGACATCCTGGGTTCTACTTCATGGCTCGACTCCGACTACGTCAGCGGCACTGGCTCGTCGGACGAATCTGCTACCGCGATTTTGGCTTCCGAGACCGAGCAGGTCGGTGCCTCAACCACCCCCAACATCGTTCCGATCTCCAGTACTCCGGTTTCCAGTATCCCAGTCTCCGAGGTTATCAACACTCCTATCTCGTCTGATGTTGTAGAAATCATTCTCCCTACCTCCACAGCGGCTGCCATCACAACTTCCACCTCAGTCAAGGCTTGCCGTGCTCGAACGAGAACCTCTTCGGTAGCTGTCGCAAGCACCCTCCAGACTGTCATCAGATCATCTGCCACACCGAGTTCTTTATCCCCGGAAAGCGCCATTGAATCGTCTGTCATCCCAAGTTCAATCGTCTCGAATGCTGGTGCTACGACTGCTGCTGCCGCAATCGAAACCCCCGAGTCCTCCAATGATGACTGTAGTGGCACCCCAGACGGATTCGCATCCTTAAACGGGGGAACCACCGGAGGAAGCGGCGGTGAGGTTGTCATTGTCTCGACTCAGGAGGATCTCGAGAAGTATGCAGCATCAGAGGGCAAGTATGTCATCAAGGTCAAGGGAACCATCACAATTACCCCTAAGGGCAAGGAGGTCGAGGTCGTTTCGGACAAGACTATCGTCGGCATCGGCGCGGACGCTGAGATCAACGAGGGCGGCTTCAACCTTCAGAACCAGGCCAATGTCATTTTCCGCAACATCAAGATCGGTTAGTGCTATCGACGAAGATACCTGAGAGAGCAGAGGACTGACAGGGTTATTTCTAGGCAACACATATGTCGAGGGCGATGAAGAGGGCAAGACCCAGGATTGGGACGGCATTCAAATGGTATGAACGCCCATCTCTTTTGTTGTTGGCACATATTTTTGCTTACACTGGCTCGATAGGACAACTGCACCAACATCTGGATCGATCACGTACATCTTGAGCACGGCGGTGACGGCCTCATTGACAGTCGCAAGGATACTACTTTCTTGACTGTGTCCTGGACTATCTTGCGCAAGCACAACAAGGCATTCGGCATTGGTAAGTTCTGGATCCACTGGGCTATCATACTCGACTAATCACATATCAACAGGCTGGACCGACAATGTCGTCACCCAGATGACGATCCACCACAACTACTTTGACGAAACCTCCCAACGCAACCCATCGGTCGATAACGTCAAGTACGCCCACTTGTACAACAATTACCTTGTTGGTCAGACTTCATACGGTCACTATGCTCGTGGCGGAACCGAGATGCGTATGGAGAACTGCTACTTCGAGGATGTCAAGAACCCCATCACCGCGGATAGCACCGCAAAGTTGGATGCGACTGGAAATGTGTTCGACGGCACTAGTGGAACGACAGCGAAAAACTCCGGAGATGTTTTTGATCCAGCGGATTTCTACGAGTACTCGCTTGATGTTGCTGAGGACGTGCCTACAGTCGTTGCCGCTGGCGCTGGCCGACAGGCGAGCATCTGCTCTGCTTGAGAACACGGAACTTCCACACTAGATATAAGCATTTTAATAATGAGTTTGACTCATTCATTTGTTCTTTGTTCCTGTTAGGCTCGTGGCTAGCTATTTTTAGCGTGAAAATAAATGCCCTCCGGAGAATATGACAACTCCCGTTCTTTATGTAGCCTTGTAGATACACTTAGAGATTGTATCTAAAAGACTTGTTCTCTCGGTCGGTCATATCTTCCAAGCCATGGCTTAATTCTGGAAGCCCGTATTGCTGGTCGCGAAAAGAATTCTCCTTGGCCAGTTTCCAACGCAGGGCCAAAGCGGCAAATATGCAAACCACAAAACAAATCATGATGCCCATGAAGCTTTCGTCGTATCGAGGAGCGTACTTGCTGTATGTCTGTCAGTGATTTTCCCATACAGTATCATGCTGTTTGTACTTACGCGTCAAACATCAACGGGCCGAGGATGTTGCCAAGAGAGTATCCGATAAAAGTGCCCGCAGCATACACGGCCTTCTTGGTGTAACCTGCCACGTTCGAGGTCCCGAGACCAATGCACTGGACCCAAGCCGAGGAAAAGAAGTTGAGAAGATAGAATCCTGCGATGCGGCCCGCCGTCATGTTGTCTGGTAGTTTCCACCTGGATAGCATCAGGTAATGATCCAGATATAAAGAGAGTAAGTGCTTACAGTAGTCCGCAGCCAAGAATCACTAGTAGGCAAGAGCCGGCGATGATGTACAGACGTGACCCTGGAATAGTCCTGCCCAGATAGCCGGAGCCGATGACGCATATCAGAGCCAGCGCACCGATAGGCATATTGAGGAGAAGCGAGTTGTATACGCTGAACCCCATGCCATTGAAGACAATTGATCCGAAAGAGCTGATTGCTCCGGAGCCCGTCGTCGAGACGGTGGACATGACCACGATACACCACAGCTGATAGTCAACCAAGGCCTCGCGAACCTGATACATCTTGACGTGCTTGTTTTCCATCCCCGCGTTGTTTTGCCGCACCCGCTCCAGTAGTAGCTTGTGGTCCTCCTCACTGAAACCCTTCGCGTGTTGAGGACTGTCCGGAAATAGCCACCATAGCGAGATGCCCCAGAAAAATGTGACGGCGCCAGCAAACAGGTACATGTACTGCCACGAGTTCAGGCGTCCGCTTGAAATGTTTCCTAGGCCATAGTTGATTGGAGGCGATATCAAGAGTGAACCGCCGCTGAACGAGTACCACCAACTCGAACGCGAGACCTGCTCTGAGTGAGTGTACCATAATCCAACAACAAGCATGAAAATTGGCGACACGCCGGCTTCAATGAGGCCCAAGGCGAACCGATTAGCCAAGAGGCCAGCGAATGATGTACAGGCAGCCGTGCATAGCGTAATAATGGCCCAGATGATGCAGATGACGGTACACACGATCCTAGGAGGATATTTCTGCGCTAAGACAGAGATGGGATAGGTGCCAATGATGTAACCAATCGAGAATATGAGAGTAGCCCAGGAGTATTTGAGGCCATCTTCAAGACCAAGGTCCGTTCTGAGCCCAAAGATGGCCGCCTGGCTCATAGTGGCTTTGTCGTAATATTGTAAGGCGTACGTAAAACAAAGCTGTATACAAGGTTAGTGACGCTAACACACAGCAAAGGTATTGCAATGCGGAATGTGTGAAGGCGAGTTGACTTACAACCGGCATAAGCTTCCAGTCAATCTTTCTCAACAGCCGCTTGTTCGTTGCCTCATCTAATATGACGATGTCGTCCGTTTTGGAAGCATCGTCAACCGCGATGACAACCGGTTTATCATCGGTGCCGTCAGTGAAGTGAGCCTTTTGATGGCTTGAAGAAGACATGTTGGGTCAAACTCGTCGCTAACTGAGCAGGACGTCAGAAACAAGGAGCGACGGCCGGAAATGGTGAATGTTTACGGATTCTAGTTTATTTGCCGCCTCTGAGGGAGCAGCGCTACTTATGTCCTCAGCGTCTCATCAGACATGACAACATCCTTGGGATAAAGTACGTGGGCATTCATCTGTACCCCGGATTTCCCCGCATTCTGCATGCTGGCAGCTCCCAACATAGAAGAAGTCGGTTCGTTACCGATATCACACCAACTGCGAATTCCGAGAATCCGACGGACGGGGTTGAGGTCCGGTATTCCGCACGAATCACACCCAACACAATATTGGCCAGACACCAGCATCAATGGACTGGCGATTGGACATTAAGTTCAAACTAAGAAGAGATAACCGTCAGTAGTCGGAGAATACTTGCCCTCATCTACTCCATGGGAATAGGAGATGGCGTCACCTGGATAGACATGCCGAAAAATGCACCGCGAAAATGCACCGCGAAAATGCCATGTTGTATGTCCTACGTGTTTGCCTCCGCGGCCACCAGTGAATACCTTGATGAGTAGATCATATCCGAGAACAGCTGGTAGTATCAGCTCGACCTCGGAATCCATTCCGTCAAAAAACTACCTCAACCTCGGTTGCGAGCAAGATCTAACAAGGAACAGAGATAAGACACGGCCAATTGGTTACGAAAGGATCTCATAATCAGCCCAGCCGCGGCCTTTTCTTACCTGGCTCTTATCTGAGGCCAAGGTCGTTTATGCAGACTTTAAGGAAAGCGTGTCTCTGTGGTCAAAGGATGCGACCATGCGCAGAAACCCATTCTCGACTCATTAGATCATTCCACCACACTTCGGATCAAGTTTTCCTGCCAGACACCTGACCCCGATTGCGTGATGTGGATTCTACTCACGGATAGAGATGCAAGCTTCGCACAGCGCACCGATCACTCCCCATGCTATTTTGTCCTCACCACCGGTCAAACGTCATGCTATCTCCCACCCAAAGAACGTAAAAACCCTTCCGAAACCTGGCAGCCGAATGCGGCACTATCTGTGAACTACGTGCCATTCCGACATGCAGCGTGACTCAGAAGCCAAGGAAGCCGAAGAGGTTAAGTCATATTGTCGCTTGGTACTGCTAAATCCTGGAAGGCAAGGCTTTCAATGAGGGTCAAAACATCCTATCTACGGAGATTATGGACATCAAGGTAGAAATTACACTGCTACTACTTATTGTGCCTACTATTGACAGTTCACAGTATGTGGAGGGTTATTGCGGTATATCAATTTATTTCGACACAGCTTTCAATAGTCTTTAAAACAAATCATGAGACATTACTGTTGATTATTTCCTTGCGGTCGCTTTTGTTTCATTTTTTCAAGCTCGTTGGAGGCTGATTGTTTTCCATTTCGTGAACCCATTCAGTGTTCTCCATTTCATAGACACCCCCGTCTGTGGAGAGCTGGTGTTGCGATTCGAGACGCACCGCACCACCCGCGCGCTTCGAAGAGACGTGTCGACTCGTCGTCGGCCCACCACAGTAGCATTTACATGGATGAGTAGGTATAGCACAGAGGGCCAGCCTGAGTGTCCATGTAGTCCTTAACGATTGGTTCAGTATCGTCAAGCTCCATGACGGGCATAGTATCGGTAATGGAGGCCGAAATGGTCCTGTCGGCGTCTTGGAACCCGGCATAATCAGCCAGGCGGGTAGCGTTACGGCCCTGCCACTGTGATGGGGGGTTAGCAATTGCACCATTGGCTAGTAAAGTGAAGAGCGAAGAGAGGAGGCGTACCTTGGCCCAAGCACGGTCAACGTTGGCGTGATGCAGGAAAAAGAGAGGCTCGTTGGGCGAGGTGGCGGGACCCATGTCGCCAAAGATGATGCTATGGACTGGCAGGTATGTTAGTTATAGGAAGGCATGGTATGGTGAAGAAAGACAAACTCTGTGCGTGCGGCAATCCCTCGAGCATGTTAACCATTTCGGGAAAGTTGTCGAAGGCGTAGACGATGTTCATGACGTTGGAGCTGTAGGCGCCTGCCTGCATGTTGCCAATGATGGGTTCTCCGTTTTCATCGGTGCCCATGCCCCCGTTGAACTCGCGCGTGAAGCAGTGCAGGCGGTTGCCGGTCTGATTCATGTCAGGCCACCCCATAGCCAGCGTCAGGTTCGTATTGGCAAAGGGCCCATCGACCACGCAACGCTGGAAGCCCGGCTCGTCGCTGCCGGTGCGCTTGCCGTTGCCGCCGAAGCCAGTGACGGGGTCAAAGACGGGAGAGTTGGGCGTGTCGTTGGCGTCGGCGTCGATGCTCCAGTCCCAGTACGGCTGGGTACCGGTGAAGCCGCATTCGGTGCGCAGCAGGTCCTCGTGCAGCTGCACATACCAGCGGTGCCACGGGAGGAAGTTGGCCACGAAGTGGATTTGCGTGTTGAGGGAAAAGTGGGTGTAGACCAAGTCGTCCAGGCGCGTGGTGACGGCGTCGATGTCGGCGTACTTGGCCTTGGGCAGCTTGCGCAGGCACACGGCGGCATCGAGATACTCGGTCTTTTCAGCATCACTAAGCTCGCGCCACTCCTTGCGGACGGCCCGGTTGGTGCTGGTGCACGCGGCACGGGGTACGGCGCTGGCGGCAGCCTCCGCCGCGAGGGCGAAGACGATGAGAAACGACTGGTAAAGCATTGAGTGAAGATGAAAGAGCGAGTAGTGAGTGAATTGAATTGACAATGGACAATGGCTGCCATCTTATACATGGCCCTCTTCGTGACGCTTCTCCCCTCGCCAGACGACTGGGCCCGCTTTCCTCGTATTCAAGTCGCGGAGCGAGGCGGACACGGAGCAAAGCTCTACGGATAGACTAGGACGCTGTAATATTTACAGGGACTATACGAAGTACAGCCCGCCGGGGTTGTAAAGGTATCTGTATATGGGGCTAACTGTGAAACTTCGGCTGGCTGCATTGACATAATACACCGGTACTGATATCCACTGTCCGGGGTGAGGAGTTTTCGGTATTCCTTGAGCGCCTGCCAAGAAGAACGCGGGTGGCCAAGGTGGGCCATGTTCTCCTATTGCCTCACTCTTGCAAAATACTCACTGTGCATTTGTGATCAGGCTCTCCGTCTCTTCGGCTCTTCGCGAGACATTGGCAGCCGCTGGCCAGTTTCGTTGCAGGCCGCTCTGCCTCACTTAGACCAAAGGGTCAGGGACTTGGCATGGACGCCCCTCAAGATGCGCCGGAGCTTATTCTGGCCTGAAGTGCTGCTGAACAGGGCGGCCTCCAACCGTGAGGAAGTTGAGATCTAGGCTCAGTAGCCCGTCTGTCGGTTGGTTTTCCCAATGTTGACACCTATTTCCTCATGCTAATGTTTGACTATCAAGGCTCCATCTGTGATTATGCCCACATTGAAGATGCACTTCGTTTCAAGAGGGATTCGTGTGACGGCTTCTTTACGACGATGACTCCAGAATACCTGGAGAGCATAGCTCAAGCCGCAAGCCATCTCTATTTGAAGTAGCCGAGACACACTATGTCCGGGTTGACCTTATCAGCAAATTTCACACGGTCGTTGGAGACACTTTGGTAACCTACATTGCAAGGTCTCTGAGACTATTATCACTTCTGTAGGTGAGGATGTCTCAAAGCTATAGCGGTCCATACAGAGAACAGCTGCGGGTTGTTCTTGATCCTCCTTCTCGAAGCTGCAGCGTGGCTCAGACGGCTTTAGTCGATGCTTCAGTGCGAGGGAAGGGAATCACAGCATGGGGCCTCATTAACACAGCAGTTGTCAAAGATGGCAGACTTGAAGCTACAGATCGCACACGCGTTGGCCGCTGACACACGGCAAAGATTTCTACAGCACGGTTTGCAGCCGGACCAAGCGCAGCTGGTAACGCGTTTCTGTATTCGCCTGTCCCGGAGAGAAAACATGGTAGGTCTCACTGGCCCCCATGTGGTATATGTTCTTGATCCGCTGACCCATATGCTCAGTTTGTTTCGATGCCATTTCATGAGCACACAGAGAATCTCCCTCCTCCATGCGATGACTCGAACTACCTCTGGTTTCTCGCCTACCACATGATGGGTCGAGCTACAGATACACTGCAGCACGGAAACCCCTGGTTCGAATCCTCGAAACAGGCTTACAGAGAGAAGGGACGAGGAAGATCTCAGCCTAGAAGAAAGGAAAGCTCTGGGGGTCGCGGTTGAGTCGACATTTAAGCTCGCCCTTGATCTCTGCGTTTCTGTTAACTTCCCGAGAGAGTTGTATCTATCTAGAGACACTTTACTAACTCAACCACTTTTCATTGAATGCAACGAGCAATTCGAGGTACGAAGTACATTGCTCTCTGATTGGGAGTGGGGATTTCGGACCTACGATGATCCTTGTCATCCTCCACTCAACTCCTCACACGTCTTCACCGCTTTGATGACGTTGCACCCGCGTCTATTTATGGATTCCACATCATAACAGATAATCCATTCTCCTCAGTTAAGACCCAGGAAACGCAATCTGATCCCAATCAGCCACAGGCAGACGCTACTCTGAATTTTTGACCACGACCATGTCAGCCTCCAAGCCATATTCCGACGACGAGCTGGAGAAGACTCTCCTGCAACTCCGATGTTTCGACACGATGTTTGTCGTCGACGATTCGGAACATATGCAGCCTTACTGGCCCGATGTCAAGACGTTGATAGAACGTATCGCACCCATCTGCGCCAAGCATGATCCAGACGGAATCGATCTTTACTTCGTCAATCACCGGCCTGGAGGCATGTTGGCCAAACTGCCTGGACTTCAATCCATCCGAAAGTCAGGCTACACGCACATCGGCGGCTTCGTCGGCAGCATGCTCCTGACCAGCAAAGGGAAGCAAGTTGGGGCCATCTTCGACAGCATCAAACCGGCTGGCAAGTGCAACATGGGCGCCAGACTCGGCGCCTTGCTCAAGTGGTACTGCGACAAGTACACGGCTGGCGATGAGAAAGCCGCTCTCAACATTGTCGTGCTCACGGCTGGCCAATTCGACGATGACATCAAGGCGCCCTTGATCCAAGCTGCCAAGACACTCGATGAGGCCAAGGCGCCGACTCATCAAGCCGGTGTCCAGCTTTTCCGCCTGGGCGGGCCGAATCTTGTGCGACAAAAGACTCTGCAGCACCTTGATGACGAGCTTCACAGGGAGGCTGGGACGCGGGATATCGTCGACACGGTGACGTGGAGTGGGCACGGCGAATCCATGTCTGACGACGAGCTCCTCAAGGTGGTGTTGGGCGCGGTAATCAAGAAGATCGATGTGCGTGCCTCTGAGTTGCACTTGGACAACGCAGCCCCCGGCACGCGTGCCGAACGGACCTACACTGAGGAAGAGTGAACCAAGCATTCTCAGACAGTTTTGAGAGTTGAGAAACCCAGGACAGAATGAGTTTATCTATAGCTTATCTCCTGTATCCCTTTGAGTTGCGCTGAAAGCCATGCTATATTTTGCCCAGCGGAAACGCATTAGTGATGATGTTGTTATTTTCTCTGCATCGTGTTAGGTGACTTCGGTGCATGGATCTATTATGGTGCCGGCCGTTTGAATGACAAACTTGAGGCAAAGCGAAGAGGCTCCAAATGTACTGCGGCCCGTTGTCACTCTCATCCAGCGCTCAAGTAGACACACGATTTGAAGTGGCAAACCATAACATTGTTGGAGAAAAGGGGCACTGGGAAGTCGCTATGCCATCGCAATACGTGGCTCCAACATCTTGGCATGTCGCTGGTATGTTGCAGCTTGTCTCATCGCAACAGCCCCAAGACTTTCGGCCGGGCAGTGTATTACATGTGCTTGATCCACCGCAATCCGTTGTGTATTCTATTCGTGAAGTATACAGTCAGACATGGGCCTACTGCGGAGGAAGCAATGCTCGCCTGTGTTTTGGAACAATGCACAAACTTGCACATCACTTGTGTTGTCGGCTCGTCCAACGATAGGTACAAGCGTGGCCAGCTGATCTATATCGTGTAGAGCCATGGGAACTGGGCATTTGACTCAGACTCCGTATAGGTTATTCCGATGATGCACAGGAGGACTCGAGCTTGGGTTCCTGGATAGAATCAAAGAGCTATGATAAAACGAGGTCCGAAAAGTGCAAGCCATATTTAACAGGCAATGTTTCTCAGAGTATGGATCCAGCAAAACGTGTGGCTGTATGGGGAAGAAGGTTCTTACCAAGGGCCTCATCTAGATAAATAGAGTGAAGAGAGCAAGCTATAGACTCCAATGACGTCGAGGTCGGCACGTTCCCAGAGACCAGCAATTATCGAAGATTTCTGCACGTCCACAAGTCTCAAGATGATTTGTTGCTCATCGATCAATGTACACATTACTCCCAATATCTCGAAACGTCTCCATCTGGTGCTGTATCTGCTCTGCCACGGTGTCCATGAGACGGCACATGTCTCCTCCCAATGGCAGGACTCGCTCATTCTCTTTCCCAGTACCAACTCCATCACCCATGGCCACATCATATATGACCTTAGTGGCCTTACGGTGATCCCCGTCGGCCTTGTAGTTGCTCCCTAAGAGGCTATTGGCCACCTCATCTGTCTTTCCACCGATGTAGTCCTCCGGGAATGGAACGGATGACAAGCGCAATGCATAAGTAAAGTTGGTATCGAAACCGCCAAGCTGGACAGTTAGAGTGCGGACATTGAACGGTGCGATTTCGCGTGCGAGGATTCTGGTGCGCCCTGTTCGTCTCAGTTCTCAGTCTCTGAACAACCATATTCTGAAGTAAGTGACTTACCGTCCATCGCAGCTTTACTGGCAGCGTACACACCCATGCTCTCACGACCACCGACCCCAGCGCCAGACCCAATGTTGATTACAAGACCACGGCGGCGTTGCCGCATGTAGGGCACCACAGCTCTGATAAGTCGGTACGGGCCGAAGAAGACAGTTTCCATCTGACGACGGACCTCCTCCTCGGGGAAGCTCTCGACAGGGCCATGAATAGACCAGCCAGCGTTGTTGACCAGAATGTCGATATTCGTTCCCTCGGCCTCCGAGTTCTCTATGATTGAGCCGCCGTTCGGGTCGTCGACGTCCAGAGTCAGCCAACGACCGCCCTTACCTTCAATCTCAGAAACCAAGTCGGGAACCTTTGTTGGATTGCGTGACGTCGCGATGACATTGTGGCCTTTTGATAGAGCCAGTCGAGTTAGTTCGAGGCCAAACCCGGAGGCTGCGCCGGTGATGAACCACGTCAATTTCGAGCTTTTCCAGGAAGTCATGATGACGCTGAGAATGATTTGAGAGGATATCTCAAGCAAGGCTTTTCTGTCAGACTGTCCCTTTTTTCCACATCAAACTGAGGGCAGTTATTCTTTATATCTTGTCGGCCTTCTTCACTATTTCCGGAATCGCCGCTTAGTTCCGGCATCGAACGCCATAATTCGGCATCGACGGATTTAAGCATCGCGAGCAGCTCAAGCTTAGGATGGCCAGGTCTATGTGTGTAAATAAAATCTTGTAACATGGGCCAATAAAGGTTCCATGCTTGAAGTCTGCAGAGTCACGGCTGGAACGGCTGCAGAGTCTGTCGCGTGGAGTAATATCGTCATGCTGGGAACGACAGTGCTCGCATTTGGAAGAGAATACTGCAGGTGGTTACTGTAACAGGCAATGCATGTGTCATTCCTAATGCTACTCAATTCATGCATGCAAAAATAATATGCAGAGCTCATAAGTACATTACTATCACTTCTTCGAAGTGCTAGGGCAGTTTTTGCCGGTCAACTTCACGACCCAGGCACCACGCTCAATGGTGTTGATAAACACGTAGCCCGACTTGAAGTATGCGTAAGAAGACCAAGTCCCAACGAATGAGACAGCACCACCTCCGGGCAAATCGTCATCCTCGGGGTAGATGTCAAACCAGGCGGCTTCGCAGACACCGGCACCCGTAGGATCCTCGGGGATGGAACGACCGTCGAGGACTCGAAGACCAGCGCCGTAGTGAGACTGGAAGATGTACTTGTCGATGACATACTGGTTGTGGTCAATGGACTTCGTTGGGTGCTTAAAGTATCCGGTCTGCTTGGGGTTCTCGAGATCTCGAATGTCCCAGATGAATGTGACGGGGAAACCGTCACTGGCTGGACCCTGCCCGTTGGACTCGTCCAACTCGTCATCGAGGACAAGGAACTCTTGGTTCTGAGTGTCAAGAACCCATCCTTGATGAGTGTAGGATGCACCTTCGTATGAGATACGAGAGATGATGTTGGTGACGTTTGCCTTGTCTGTCACATCGTAGATGGTCAACGTGTCTTCGTTGTATCCGTAGCAGATGTCACGTCCTTGGTAGCGCTCGTCTGGTCCGCGATAGACAAGACACTGGGCATCATGAACATAGCCGTCACCGCTTGCACAACCCAGAGACTCGGGGTTGGCCGGATCGGTGAGATCGAAGAAGTTGAGGCCGGACAAACAGTTTGGGTCGGTGCGAGGTTGTCCGCCGACAGCAGCAGCATACTTGAGCTCCTCGTTCACGACAACGTTGTGTGCTCGGCCAAGAGGAAGCAGAGCGTTGAAGTGGCTTGTCAGGTCAGTCTTGGCGTCAAAAACGACAGGATCTTCCGGGTCAAGGTCGAGCAGCTTTTCAAGGTCAAAAATCTGAATGCCATGGCCGACGGCCTCGGAGCCGATGATGGCGTAGTTCTTGTAAGTGCGGATTTCGCGCCACTGGGAGGGCTCGGAGTATTGAGGGAGGCGTCCAAGATACGACAGCTGTCCGTTCTCCTTGATCTCAGCAAAGGCGGTGCCGTCCAGTTGACCGATGGCGACGAACTCGCGACCGTCATCTGAGGTCCATCCCCACGAGGAAGAGCCGCGGCCACCAGTGCTACCCAGTGCAGCGTGGCTGACAAAAGAGTAGAGATCAACCTGTGGAGCATACAAAGTTAGTCCTGTTCCGCACAAATGAATGGGCTCTACTAACATTGTGACACCGGAACGTGTTGTTTCGGTCCCCTTGGATTGCCTCAGCGAATCCATCAACACAGGCAGTGTAACCCAACTCGGGGTACTGCTCGCTTGCAAAAGCGCCCGCCTCTTCCTGGAGAGCCCACTCTGCCTGTGTTTTATGTTAGCCCTGGAAATGAATCATCAATTGCTAAACGAACCTTCTTGAGATCCATCAATCTGTTGTGGATAACTCCCGAGTCATACAGCTCGGCAGCCACGGCCTCGTCAGGCTTGATCTCCTTGGCGTGAGACCAAGAGGCTGCAGCAGCTACTGTGCCTAAGTAGACAGCGGCACGAACCATGATGAAGATGATGGAGAATGAAATTGATGGCCTGGGGCAAAGAAGAATGGATAGAAGGTGGTGGCCCGAATCCCAAGCTTGAGCGGACTGACTTTCATATGCGATGGATGGCACATAACCGCTTCTTATAGATTTTCACTAGTGGCTGGGGAGAAGGATTCATGCCAAGATCGCTTCAACCAAGATGCCCAAAATAACGGCCACGCCGTTAACGAGATGCTTCGGTCTTACCAATGATGTTGTGCGCTGCGATTAGAAATTAAGTGGCCTGCATCACGGCATTGCACCCCAGCACTCGTATAATATCCGGATAGAACCAATCAGTAAGCGAACGAGGTGGCACTCGGGTTCGGCAGCCATTTAACCTCCATCTTGGGTTACATCGGGCGACTCTATCTTGGACGGGAAGGCCACCGAAAGTGGAATGTGCTTAAATCCAAGAAGGTCACAGTGCAGAATGTCTTGGCTTGGGGCAGATAGCCATTGTGCCAAGCTCCTGGATTGGCAATGAAGTGCATTTCCCTTCTTCGGGGTTGCACGCGAGTACCGGCCCCAGTTCTATTTTAGGAAGGTTCCTAGGCTTTCCGCCTCTTAGACTGCACGAAATATACTAATGTGACACTAGATTGCAAAAGTTCGCCTGCTTATGAAAACGAAGATCTGTTGCTAGTTATGTTTATGCAAATCCGGCTCGAGGAACCTAATCCCCGATGCGGAGGAACCCATTCCAGAGCGAAGTTGGCAAAGCCTCGATTTAATATGTTGATCTGATATAGACTAAGCTTTAGTGGCTCGGGAACTTCTGCAAAAGAATACCATTCAGCAATGGAGTCTGTCTTATTTCAAGGAGAGGAGATTTCATGCCAAGTACATGCACACTATTTCTGTTGCTTTCCCTTCTTGCAGAACCAGAGGCTACCCAAGAGCAGGCTCGAGCCGGAAAACATTGTAACTCCACAAAACACAATCAACCCCATGAGTTGCACGCCTGACCCATCCTGCGTCGTCCCATTGCCGACAATAGAACCTTGGATTGGTAAACCGGTCAAGCTCGCGATGGAAATAATCGCAAAGTAGGTGCCAAGCATGACGCCAAAATCGTTCGTGTGACCCCCCGCGACCTCAATGAGGGCGGGTGTCATCAAGGAGACGTATGCTCCCGAGGTGAAGCCAAAGAAGATGGCAAAGATAATCAAGCCACCGAGCGAGTTTTTATAGTTGATTGGGAGCCAAATGACCAGAATCGTGATGCCAGACGCGGCAGCCATCATTGTCAGGAATTTAAGATTGCCGACTCGATCAGAGAACATGTTTGGGACGATACGGCCTGGGATTGAAGCGGCGCTAGCGGAGTTGTCAGTGCTGCCCTGTATAGTGTCTAAAAAAACAGAAAAACTCACTTGACGATTGAGACCGTGTATAAAGCAACAGAAGTTGTTGAGGTGTTGTTGTCGGCGAAAAGTGGGAGGTAGTTGAAGGGTCCAAAAAGCCCCCAGAAGAACATGAAGCTTCCCGCAGCAAACAGCAAATAGGTAGGTTTCTTGAGAGTCGCGAGGCTTATGAGTTCACGTCGTCCGGCAAGACCCTTGGGTGGGCGAGCCGTGGTGACCAGCAGGTTAGCCACGACAAGCATGACTCCGATCATGAGGGCTGTCCATCTCAGCGTTGCTCGGAATCCAACTTTATCAAACAAGCGAGCAAGCATGATTGGGAAGATGACACCACCTAGGATCAGTATTAGCAAAGAATGAGTACAGCTGAGGAGGCACCCTACCGCAGGAACTTCCACTGGCAACGATACCCAGTGCGAATGCTCGCTTCGTAGTGAAGAATTGGCCTGCTGCCACCAAACCAGGTACAAAGGTCCCCGCTGCACCAAGCCCAAAGCACAGAGACTGGGCCAAGAAGATTTGCCAGTATTCGTGGGCAAAAGAGAGTGCGATCAGTCCGCCCACCGAGAACAGCGTTGCCGTCATTAGGATCGGGCGGGTTCCAAACATGTCAACGCCGAGGCCGACGGGCTGCGACAAGAAGAACATCAAGAACAGCTGCATGGTGAGAATCCAGGAAATGTCAGAAGCTGACTTGTCGGGCAGGATCTCTTTTTCGTAAACGTATTGAAAGGATCCGAGTCTTCGGCTAGCGTCAGCTGGATGTACGTGGTCTCGGCAGCCAAGAAGCACTCACGCATTGATGAACCCAAAGGAACAAAACTGACAAAGCCACCCGCCAGCAACAGTCCGCCAAGCTTGGCCTCCACCATTAGGAGGCGTGGAGGCCGTTGGCGTCATCGCGGGAGCGGGAGCTTGGGCATCGTGTGGGGATAAGGAGGGCTTGGGTTCGCTCGTCGTGGACATGTTGAAACGAAGGCAGCGTGAGAAGGACGATTTGTAACTGTGAGTGCGTGCGATTCGCATCTAGTCAACCTAGAGCTTGAAACGAAAGTCGTGAAGGCTGGATCTTTGCAACTACTCTCGATGATGATAGAGCAATGGAGAGTTAATAAGAGAGCCAACATAAGGCGTCCAAGAGATGCCCTCCCCTTCAATTCCCTTGCCGTGGATCTTAAACGTTCTCCACATTTCAAAATCCTTCGCATTCCGTCCTAGCCGTCCTCAGACCAGGCTCACAGAGATTCCCCAGTCCTTGATCCACAAAGCTTGTGATTCGGATCCGCGCAGGGTTGACGGTGGATCCCGGAAGTTCGGATATCCATCTTACACTCTTGGTTGTTCAGCTGCAGGGCCCCAATGACTCCCAATGACACGCAATCATAGTCAAATGCCGCCAACAGCAGTGCTGTAGAGTCGGCTCTTCGGCACCGCCACCGCTGCAATGACCATCCGTCGACAGACATAACAAAGACATCACCTCGACCAACAACACATCCTGACTCGGGTTTCTGTTGGTTGGTTCCCGTCTCCGGCACCGTTACCCGGTGGCTAAGGCAGCCACGAAAAGCACATTGCTGTCCAGTGCTCCATCGGGAATTTGCGTTTAATTACGTCCAGTCGGGTCCGAAAATTGCTCAAGTGCCGGATTATGGCCGACTGCAGGTCATCGAGAACCTTGACGGATGAGATCTGCGCGCCTTCTATGACCTGTCACTCTTCCCATTCGTCCAGGCTTTACCTGCCGGCTCAAGACTGTTTGTTGTACCCAAAGTGGGTGGCGTGATGGTCCACATCTTGACGTCAGCAATGTCTCGGATGGAATGGGACGACAGGATCAACAATGCAGGCAGTGAATCGAGTCGGTCAAGATCAAGCAGCCAGAGTACGCCAAAGTCCAAACATGACCAACTCAGTACAGGTGTACCTTTTGTATCTGAGTGTTCCAAATGGAAGAGCACTATTCAAGATATCAAGGGCTGTTTCTTAGACAGCTACAGAGAACCAGAGGTTTCAGTCAAGGGACGCGGGAAGGTAGCTATATCGATTTTTCCTTTACTTCGTCACAAAAGCCGATTTAGATACAACTCGTCTCCAAGAACTAAGAACCACTGCTTTCATGCAGACAGCTCCGCGACATTGGCCTGTAAGGGCATCAAGTCGGCTTCTTTTAGCGACTGTTCCAGCATCCTGCCAAGTCTGCCCTTCGTCTCCAAGCAAACATGCTGCCATGCAAATACTCTCATATCTCCTTTTCCACACCCAAGTCGGTCAGCGTTTTGGCGTGCGGAGCGCCATATCTCGATCATATCTTGCGCAACTTCGGTATAACCATTCTCCCTACCCCACATTTCAAGGCAATCCTCCACAAAGGTGGCTTCTTCTGTAGCAGAGGGTATTGGAAATGGATAAGATGGATGAATGGCATATGTCGACAGGGCAACCTGATCGTGATCCGCCGCGACAAAATCTCGGACATGGCGCTCGTTCTCTTGACAGGATTGTCCGATGCAGAGAGAGTGCGGCAAAGTTTGCGGTGTCCTTTCACTGTCCTGTTTTGCCAAAACGGCGAGAGAAGTATACGAATCGTGGGATCCATGGAGGCTGTTGCCCATGGCAAGGAAATGAGGCGAAATTTGATCCTCAGCTGACGTCAAAGCCTCAATCGACGTGCGACTGACTTTCCAAGGCCGAGCTTGCTGGAGTAAAGGCTCTCCTTTACGGCGCTGATACCTGGGGAGACACTGTAGAATCAGTCCCTTAATCAAGTCGAGCGATTGCCATTTTCGAGACTGGGAGACCTCCGCCTCAAAAACATTGACATGGTATCCTGCCGGGGTCAGCACACAGATGCTAGAAAGTCAACGAGGAACCTCACCATGCGAGCAGAAGTATCTGTCCACCAGTATGATTGGAGATTGCAGGTGAGAAAAGGTAGTCCTCTGGACTAAAAACCCGGGATAGCAGGCCGCCGCAGTCAATCCCTTGGGAGACTTCTGAAGCGTTCGAGCCATCAATCTTTATGGGACGTCAGTACGATGTTCAGATGAATTGCACCGTGCAGCGCTCACCGTGAAACCCCAGTAGGCACAGCCAATCGGTCTACGAGAGAAGAAAGCCATTCACAGCTCAGTTTCGAAAGCCATGACTGGATGTCACTGAACTCTCTATCCAGCCTCTTGGGCCCGGGATGCTTATACGCCGAGTACTGCGTGTCCCAGTAAGGTTTCATGAGCTCTTTTGTGACCTTGTCGACTTCGGGCAGATCAAGACGTCCAATGAGGATTTCTTTGTGGTAGGAAAAGCTCTTGTGTCTCGATAAGATGAACGAGTAGATGACGAAGCGTGCAAAGGTGGAGAAATGGAGGACGTTCCAAGTTGGGTTCTGGGCTCTGACATCTTCCTTGGGATCCTCATCACTTGAGCTGGACGAGTTCTTATCAGAGAACGATGATGTCTCTGACGAGAGGCCTGACGCAAGGCTTTTACTGTTCTCCGGGTTTAGCCCAACAGCGTTTGCATGATTCCAAGGCACTGACCTCTGTACTTGCCCGGTCCAGCCCAGCTTGACAAGAAGATTGCGGGGTGTCTCTTGATTCGCATGAAAGCCAATCTTGCCTGGTTTCACTTTCTCCTTCGTAAGCCTGGCACAAGCTTCCTGAGCTCGAGCAGACACCTCCTGGAGTCTCTGGGCAAGGTTCTCCACAGATCGTTCAAAGTCTTGCCAGCCATCCGAGTCCAGCAGAAACATATCCCGATAAACCTTAAAGGTTTCCAGGAACATGCCTGCGCGGAGGTGGCAGCCAGTGTCCCCGCCATGTGCATCAAAGGCCATGAAGCCAATGGAGCTCGACGATGTCTCGTTGCCGCGAAGAAGCTTCTGAAACAATCGGAGAGCATCTATCGAGTCCCGAGAGCCCCGAACGATGTCACCAAGCAAGGCGGGGTACGCGTACTTCCGCTTGGCGTGATCGACACTGTCGTTTGTAGGAAACAGAAAGTTTGACATGTTGATTGGAAGGGTGATAAATGTTTGTTTATTCCAATTCGAGGGGCAACTCTGGGTTCTTGACACAAGAAGTTTCCTTCAACAATAGATTGAATTCGGACAGGCAGTCTCAAAGTCGGCGAGCCAAGCAACGGGGTTATGTTCATTCTCACAAAAGCACCAAGTCATCTAGGTTGTATTCCACAATGATTCAGCCTCACCAAGTCCAAAGCCTTAGCCGGTAAGCCGAGCCGCAATCGAATACACCACGCATTCTAAATCGAGAAAAGTAGCCGGCTCGTAACATCATCCAGATGGCGTCAGCAAAGACATTCCACTCCGCCCCACTGCTCTTCCCCTTCCGTTTCTATTCCCGAAGGACTCTCCATCATCCATCCTTTGAATTCCTCCTGAAGCCGGCCGTTGGTCGAAAAATACCTCCTGATCCTGATCCATTGGACCGAATCTCACCACTGTGCCAACTGTATCATGTAACAGGTACAAGTGATCCAGAAGCTGAAAATGATATTCACGCCTTGTGGAGACCCTCAAGGTTGCCACTCGAGCGGCAGGTCAACACCCCACAAAGAGTCTCCACGGGAGCAACGTGGAAACGCGGCCCGTCGCGCTGCAAGGCACAGCCGCACAGGGATGAGTCGCGTGTTACTGCATATCTATGGATATACGGGGATCTCCGCTAAACATATGAATCGGCTAAGCGGCAACGGATATATTGCGTTGGTAATGAGTTGCATCCTACAAGTCCATCAGCCTGTGTGGGTATGTGACATCGGATCATCCACGCAGGGGTAGGGGTAAGGGCAAGAAGCTTCCGCTGAAGGTAGAGGTTCATCCTTAGAGCCGAGGAAAGGATGACAGTCAAAATATAGTGTAAAGAGACTGAAGAACATCATTTTCTGTATTTATCTTCTTGTGTCATCAGTTCTATTCCACCTGGTTCTATAGTTATTCTCTCTCGCAGACCTACACGAGCATCACCATGTCGCCGAGTTTCCATCTGAAGCCTTCCTTGTATGAAGCGACTAGCTTCGTTGTTTCTATCAAGACATATGTTCCAGCACTCCTCATCTTTGTGGTTCTCCTTTCATGGAAATGGGTAAAGCACATGTGCTCTTGAATGGCCTTTGCCTTTCGATTTATGCTCCTCGCTAATAGTAATTCTAGACAGTTTGTCGTGCCAAGTACACCAGGGTTACTCTTCATCGTCAAGGCTATTTACTGAATAGCCAAGGCGAGAGCATTCCTGAAGTCGCTCGGAACACACGCTTCTCGCGATTCAGCAATGGGTACGCACAAAAAACCTCACCCGAGGATAAAAATGAGCTGATGAGAATAGACAAGAATTATCCCACGGAGGCGCTACCAAATTCGGTGACAAGCCTTACTTGATTTGGAACAATAGTAGACCTGAGATTGTTCTTTCCACGCCAGAAACTGTCAAGGCCTTTTACAGCCGGCAAGTGGGAGGTCAGTCATCACCCATGACAGAGCTATCCGGATACTAATTTCTTCAAAGATCACGGGAAACCGCCAAATGGAAACATGGGCAACTACTTCCATCGCTTGCTTGGTGACTGTGTTGGTGTCCAGAATGGCCGAAAGTGGAAAAGCATCCGGAGGGTCTTTGAACCTCATTTCAGCCATCAGCGCGCAGTGGGAGCTATGTCAGGCTTCGAGGTTGAGATAACCAAGTGGAGGAAAGATCTAACCAAAGATTCCAACGACGAGAGTGGGTTCACGGTCGATGCAGTGACTGCTTGCCGCATCATGCCATTCAAGCTCATCGCAATTTCTCTGTTCGGTGCCGAGGTCATGAACGCTGACGTGAGTTTTCCGTACGTGGACCCATATCAATTTACTAAAACTAATTTCATAACAGAGGTTCCGTCAGCTACTCGATTTGAACATCGTTCATGAGAGAATTATGCTCAACACCTTCTTTGGGCGAAAGGAGACCAGTCGCATGTACAACGCACTCTGGACGGCTTCCAAGAAAGACATGGACTTCTTTCTAGCCGGCTGGAAGACCTACGTTCTAGATTCTATAGAGGATGCCGAGCGGGTTAGACCTTCAGTCGTCAAACGTTGCGATATATTACTGACAAGGACACAGAACCTGTATTCATCACCAATCAAGGAGATATACTCTAGCGTTGCGGAAGGTTCGATGACTGAAAGGGAGTTTCTTCAGACTGTTGATGAAATCCTCTTTGCTAACCTGGACGTCATGTCATCGATCATGGCGTTTCTGCTCATCAACCTGAGCAAGAGGCAGGAAGCCCAAGATGAACTACGCAACGAGGTTCTCGACCAAGCTTCCAAAGGCCCTGACGAGCCCGAGTCAATGAAAGCTTATGCGCAGAGAACTGACACCCTTCTCGAGTACACATGCATGGAGTCCATCCGCCTTTGTCCCGCAGCATGGTTCACTCTTCCTGAGCACGCTACAGCAGACACTGAGATAGGCGGTTACCGTATCAAAGCCGGCACCGCGTGTATCATCGATTGGGTGAGATTGAACACCGAGAGTCCCATCTGGACCTTTGTGAGCAAGGAATCACGTCAAGAAATCACTGGCAAGTCGTTCTATCCTCGTCGATTTGAAGGCTTGTCTCCGGCTCGCTATCGTTGGAGCTTCCTGCGCTTCGGTCTGGGAGGACGACAGTGTCTCGGGAAGAATTTCGGCACAATCATGATGAAACAGTTCCTCATAGAGGTTTTGAGTCACTACAAGCTGCACCTGGATGGCCAGGCATCCAAAGAAAGCATTGAGTTGAGGGAGGATAGATTTACTGTCACTCCAACCCAGGATGTGCGGTTCGTCAAGATTTGAGGTGCAGAATCTGCTGTTCTTGACAAACACAGCGAAATGGCTCAATGGCATTTTCTTGTACGAAGGTCAGACTTGATAAGATAGAGTAGTCGCTATAGTTGGAAGCTCGCCACACGTTATTCTCTTTTTCCGCAACAAGACCCAAGACTCGCTGGCAACAGCCTGGGCCGCGTCTCTTGATAGTAACGGAAATATCATGCCGCTATTAAGATTCTGGAAGCCATTTTCGATTATACCTATCTGAATCTACGGGTATCAAGGAGACGTGTATACAGGATTCTCGTAAGAGAGGCTATATTCAAGAGGTTTGCGTAAAGAAAACAGTTTGTAAATAGTAGGCTCATATAAGAATATGACAATATATATGGGGAATAAATAGCTAACAAGTGTAACACGTCTAATACTTCTTAGTCTCGACGTCAAAGCGATCAAGGTTCATCACCTTGACCCACGTCTTGACGAAGTCCTTGACGAACTTCTCCTTAGCATCCTTGCTTCCATACACCTCAGAGATGGCACGAAGCTCAGCATGGGAGCCAAAGACCAGATCGGCCCGAGTGGCAGTCCACTTGGTTGCCTTTGTTGCCCGGTCGACGCCCTTCCAAAGCTCGCCGTCAGCGTCCTTCTTCGTCCAGGTAAACGAGCTGTCCAGTAGGTTCACGAAGAAGTCGTTGGTCAGCTTGCCCTTGTTCTTGGTGAGAACGCCAAGGTCAGAGCCGTCGTAGTTGGCGTCCAAGACACGAAGGCCACCGACCAAAACGGTCAGTTCAGGCGGTGTGAGCGTGAGCAGAGCGGCCTTGTCAACCAGGATCTCCTCGGTGCGGGCTCTCGTCGTGCCCTTGCCGTAGTTGCGGAACCCATCGGCCACAGGCTCGAGGTATCCGAAAGCCCTGACGTCGGTCTGGTTCTGAGTGGCATCAACGCGACCAGGGGTGAAAGGAACCTTGACGTTCTTGAAGCCGGCATCCTGAGCAGCTTTCTCCACAGCCGCGGAACCACCGAGAACAATGAGATCGGCGAGAGACACCTTCTTGGTGCCCTTGTTGAACTTCTTCTGAACACCCTTCAAGGCAGTCAAGACCTTTTCAAGCTGAGCCGGGTTGTTCGCTTTCCAGGTACGCTGAGGGTCAAGTGCAATGCGGGCACCATTGGCGCCACCACGCTTGTCAGAGTGACGGTAGGTGGATGCTGCATTCCAAGCGGTAGACACCAGCTTTGAGATATCAAGGCCGGAAGTAGCAAGCAATTCCGACTTCAGCTTGGAGATGTCGCTATCGCTCAGGAGCTCGCCCTTTCTCTCAGGCAGGGGATCCTGCCAGGCGAAGTGCTCAGCTGGCTTCTCAGGTCCAAGATAACGAGTGACGGGACCGAGATCACGGTGCAGGAGCTTGAACCAGGCCTTGGCGAAGGCATCAGCCAACTCCTCAGGGTGATCGACCCAGCGGGTGCAGATCTTCTTGTAACTCGGATCGTTGATTAGAGCCAGATCACTCGTGAGCATGGTCGCCCTTCGGAACTTGGTCTTGTCGAAGGGATCGGGGTAGTCGACAGTGCCGTTCAGAGCTTCCCACTGGTGAGCGCCTGCCGGGCTCTCGACCAGAGTCCACTCGTTCTTGATCAGACTGTTCAGGAAGTCGTTGCTCCATCTTAGAAAACATTAGCATGTGCGCATTGTAACCAGTCAAGTAACTTACTTGGTCGGAGTCTTGCTCCAGATGACCTCGAGTCCGCTGGTCTGAGTGTTGGGGCCGTTTCCGTCACCCACACTGTTGTGCCATCCGAGACCCATCTCGCCCAAGTCGGCAGCTTCAGGTTCCGGTCCGATGTTGGCTGCAAAATACATCGTCAGCAAATCTGTCCCTAGGATGCGTTTAAGCTCGCGGCGAGACGGGGGAGATTACATGAAGCCACGGCACCGTGGGTCTTGCCAAAGGCGTGTCCGCCAGCAATCAGAGCGACGGTTTCTTCGTCATTCATGCCCATGCGGTCAAAGGCAACACGGATGTCGCCGGCTGACGCCTTGGGGTCCGAGCTGCCGTCCGGGCCCTCGGGGTTCACGTAGATCAAACCCATGTGAGTGGCACCCAGCGGCTTCTCAAGCTCCTCGGCTCGCTCGTAGATGTCGGTGCTCCCGTTGTAACGGACATCGTTGCCCTTGGGGACGAACGTAGCCTCGCCACCCCAGTAGACTGACTCGTCGGCTTGCCACGTGTCCGGGCGCCCGGCAGCAAAGCCAATGGGCGTGAAGTCCATTGATTCCAAAGCGACATTGCCGGTGAGGAGGATAAGATCAGCCCACGAGATCTTGTTGCCGTACTTCTGCTTGATGGGCCCTGAGAGGATATGCGTCAGCGTCGGTGTCATCAATTATACGGGCAGGGGGTCAACTCACAGAGCAGTCGACGAGCCTTGTCGAGATTCTGATTGTCCGGCCAGCTGTTGAGTGGAGCAAAGCGTTGTTGTCCCTGTGGAGATTTGCATTAGCACAAATTGTTCACTTGACTCCATGCCAATTAAACATGTGCACAAATGCACAATTCATGTGGAGATGTTTCACAAAGAAACGAGCTAAGCACCCGGACGGGACGCTATCGTGACCGGCCTTGGAAGGGAAAAGAAACAAAGATAAACGAGGCTGACTTACCATTCCACCGCCGCCACGGCCGTCGATGGCGCGGTAGGTACCGGCGCTGTGCCAGGCCATGCGGATGAAGAATCCGCCATAGTGGCCAAAGTCGGCAGGCCACCAGTCCTGGGATGTCGTCATCAACTCGTGCAAGTCTTTCTTGAGAGCCTCATCTGTCGGGTGGTTGCTGGTCAGCAATCTGTAACGGCTTTGAAAATATCCCCGACGTTCAGGTCACGGCGACTCACAATCGAGAGACTCAAAGGCCGCCGTGTAGTCGAAATCTTCACCCAATGGGTTGATCTGCGGTGAAAACTGGCGCAACACATCGAGCTTCAGCTGGCATGGCCACCAGTCACTGCTCCGGGTGCCACCGCCGGCAGCGTTGCTCACGACGGAGCATCTGCCAAAGTTCTCGGGTATCTCCCTCTCAGTGTCGGCTGCTCGTTTGGCAAAGGGACACGAGTTGGCATTGGCGTCGACAAGAGACACAAGGCCCAGGGCCAACAAAAGCCACCCAGGCAGATCCGCGTGCATGATGAAACGAATTGGGAAGCAGGCAGTCTAGCAATGAACGCAGAAGACAGAGGCAATGTGCTGTGACGGGTCCCAGAACTCGAATTGGTAATGCTTCTCTACTTATGGGCTTCTCAACCTGCAGCCGGTGCCAAGCGAGCGAAGCCATGAGCCCCCAAGCCTCCGTAACTGCCGCAATCTTACCCGTGGGTCAGCTATCGCTTTGCCCAATGGATATTTAAGGTTGGGTGGGATGCTACGCGCCGGTATGACCAAGGGTGTCGCGCCTTGATTATCGCCAAGATGAGACAGCCGGGATCAGCTCTCCAGTGAGGGCTGCGTTAAACAACGGGTACCTCTGTGATCGGGCGAAAAGGCCTCAAGAGGAAAGACGTCCCATTTGTCAGCACCTGTGACTGAAGACCTTGTTGGCATCGCCCGAGGTGATGGCCAATGGCTCTCCCTGCATTACAAGGACGTAAATCTCCGCTGTTAGGGATCCCCCGCAGTCACGCAGTGAGTGAATGCCGAGGCCAGGGGCATTTCCAAGGCCTGCCGTCAGCGACTACGCGAAATACGGGTAAGCGGGTATAAAAAGCTCGACCAGGGGTCCGTCACATCAGCGGACTTATGCATACGCTAGATCCAACGCGGAAGCTCTGCAGCGTGCTGTGTGGCAGTGCACGGAACCGCACTCAAACTGCAACGATTTGCGAATACCACAAACTCTAATTAACAAACGACGTTGGGACTAGCTTCGGAAGGGTCCAGGGTACGGAATCGTCATTTTCGCTGCGCTGGGCGTCTAGAACACTCGTCTGGGTTGAGAACCCAATGGCATGCGCTACGCGAGCTGCTGGAATAGGCCAAGGCCGGACGGCTTAACTAAAGCTTAAGTCGTGTCGTGTTATATCAGGAGACCCTCTCTGGCTTGATGGTAATTACCAAGCATTGGCTAAGTGAAGTCGGCGAAAGCCTACGTGCGATCTCCTGTAATAATACCTGGGGGTTTTCGCCTGGACGGAATTTCCGCAAAAGAACGGTAACTTTGATTAACAACCACCACATCCCACCCAGTCCCGACATGGACAACTTTTTTGTTTACTGCGGCTCTCAAATCAACATCTAAATCATTGGTCTGCTAGAACTGAATTTTATGAAATATGTACTCATTGTCGACAAACAGATGCATGTCAAACATTTCTTTTTGTGGTGTTTAGTTGTAAGCAGGAATACTCGCAGAAATCCAAGCCACCAGGCGCAGCTACATGGATATAATAAGCGTCGTCCAGGCACCTCGGGGTCTGAAATCGTGCAACGACGTGGACGCTTTAGTGAGATGGCCGCTGACATTTGCATCACGTCAGACATGAAATGGACTTGACAGCCTCAGAGACAGCCTGAACAAGCTGAGAGTGCCTGCATATTCCCTTTTAGTCAAGAGTCTATTATTACTCCCAGGCTGCAGCTGATCGATGTCACATCTAGTTCATGCACGGGTGGGCGGTAAGTTGAAATGTTCCGCCCTCCACAGTCTAACCTGGATGCAGGACGCTAATAAATCCTACTCCGTTGACAAACAAATCAACCACCCAACCAACTAATTAATTCCCTAGTATCGAATTTCTGGGCACTCAAGGTAGCTTGTCCTGAACCCCATCCATCGCCACTTAACCGCTGGTACGATAAACAAGGCGATGTTCTGGCTCTACGCTCTGTTGCTGCTGACAAGTTACCTCGACATTCCCGGCGACCAAGGTTTTATTCAACTTGCCGCGCAAGCAAGCATGGAAAATTGCGTTTAATCACGCCCTCGCCAGACAAGACGGCCGTTGGCGATTGCTTGACAAGAAATGCCAACGGTTGAATGACTAAAAAGACAATTATCGATTTGTGACAACAACTACTAACAATGGTTGGCAACTAACACGAACTAGAATCTCAACGTGAATTTTCATATCATTTTCAAGCCTCAGCACTGGAGAAATGGGCGACATCGACCACGTGGGCGAATCGACAAGGAATAATTCCCAAGTAGGTAGTGTTCACGTCAGCAAATGTGGAATCACTTCTAACAGGCGGCATGTAGGAAAAAATCGGGCGTAGAGCGGGTTTACGTGGGTAAGTCCGGTTGGTGCCAAGTGCCTGCGCCCACTGTTACGTGGTATTGTGATTCTAAATATAACCAGCTAATTTGCTTGCCAAGCCGTGTCTACGACGTCGAGACCCCTGAAGTTGACCTGCACTTTCTTCTTCCTTCATCACACGCGCCAGTCGCTCGCTCTCACCGCTCACGTTGCAACTCGCCCAGCCCTACGGAACACCACCACACCACCACCTATCGCGGAACTCCCGGTCCACGCGTGCCATGGCAGCCAGGCGCTCGTCCGCAGATGTAGACCGGAAGCTGGAGAGCGGCACTGCGCCTGCTCCCGCCAAGCAGGGAGGAAGCTTGCATCCAGCCTTCTACATTGCGTGCGTCGCAAATATCTCCCGCAGAGTCGACGGGAACCACGCTCACACGTAGTTAGGTTATGGATCTTCCTGAGTTCAAGTGTCATTCTCTTCAACAAATGGGTTCTTGCAAGTGCCAAGTTCGGTGAGATCCCCTCCCACGGACCCCGACGACCTAGTGAAGATCAAAAGCGTACTTACTCATGATTAATTACTACAAGACTTTCGTAAGCACCATCTGTAATCAGCTCGCGAATGAGCAGCCACCAACACTGACTCTCTAGCCTTGTTCTTGACCACATGGCACATGATCTTTGCGACGGCCATGACGCAGATCATGGCTCGCTTCACCACAACGCTTGACTCGCGGCACAAGGTGCCCATGAATCCCACCGTGTACATGTGAGTTCCCATGCGGACGAGCCTGGCAGTTTGTTCCGCCCTAGCGTAACCCAGTGATGGAACGTTAATGGACTGCTATCCGCAAAGGCGGTCTATCGTACCGATTGGTATCATGTTCAGCTTCAGTCTGATCTGCGGTAACATGGCCTACATTTACCTCAGCGTGTCATTTATCCAAATGCTCAAGGTACCAAGGCCTCGGAAAACATACAAGCCTATGGAACTGACCCTGTGTAGGCTACCAATGCCGTAGCCACGTTGCTAGCTACGTGGGCATTCCGCATCGCTCCACCCAACTTCCGTGTGCTGGGAAACGTCTCCTTCATTGTCGTGGGTGTCGTAATCGCCTCCTTCGGTGAGATCAAGTTTGATCTTACTGGCTTCATCTGTAGGTTGCCTGCCCGTTGACCTCCGTATCCAAGTATAAATGTCTGACACGAATACATAGACCAAGTAAGCGGTATCCTCTTTGAGGCGCTGCGCCTTGTCATGGTGCAGCGCTTATTGAGCTCGGCTGAGTTCAAAATGGACCCATTGGTGTCGCTGTACTACTACGCTCCTGCGTGTGCGGTGTTCAACGGTATTTTCACGGCCTTCATCGAGCTCCCGCGGATCACGACGAATGATATCTACTCCGTGGGCCTGGTGACGCTTGTGGCCAACGCGTTTGTGGCTTTCCTCCTCAACGTGTCTGTGGTCCTCTTGGTACGCAGCGCTCCCATTCCTTCATCATTCATGTCACTAACTCCGTGTAGATTGGCCAGACGTCAGCCGTTGTTTTGACCATGTCGGGTGTTCTCAAGGATATCCTGCTTGTTGTGGCTTCGATGGTGATCTTCCGCGACCCTGTCACTGGGCAGCAGTTTTTCGGATACTCAATCGCGCTTGCTGGGCTCGTTTACTACCGTCTTGGAGCCGAGAAGGTCTATTCCATGGCCACCGACGCTCGTCTGCAAGTAGCCCAATACCGCCATCAGAACCCTGCGAGGGCAAAGCTCCTTGTGAATCTCGCGGTGTTAGCTGTGGTGGTTGTCTGTTTGTTGACCTGGGGACCAGCTTGGCAAGGGAGCAGCGTACACGTGTAGGTCGGCGACACGTCTTAGAAAGTCTAGGACTTTCTATCACATACAACTCGTTACGCGCTGTGCGCTGATCTGTTGGGAGAAAACGACTCCGTTATTTGCGGTTTCGTTTTGTCTCTGATTTTGTACTTATATGCAGTTTATCTTTGTTGTACAATACTTAACCTTCAAGAGGGAATGAGCGAGCCCTGCCATTTCCATATCCTCTAGGCTTAGAATTATAGACTGGAAAGTTGTGTTAGGTGTCTGACCTTCATGCACCTTGTACTCCATGGCCGTGTAAATATAGGTCGGGCTGCACTGCGGTCTGGTACATAGTTTAGGCAAAGGGCAGAGCTTTAACGAGAACCGAAATAATTGTCATTTGGTCAACGATAAAATACTTTCGCACTAGCTTGAAACTCGGTAGCAAATACAGAAACCTCAGGTCAGTGCTGGCGTATCACCGAGCAAATCCAAGATCCGCCGCAACTAACTGCACATATCCGGCTGCCACTACTGCGCCATGTCCCCAAACCAAGAAGTTTTCCGTTAACGACATGATATGTCCCGACGAGAGGATACCGCAGTCTATCCCCCGACTCCTTCAGCACTACGTCATACAGGCGGGGAACTATCCGGCGCTGCACCACACACGTCACCCCGGATATCAATCCAGGAGATTGAAGACGTCCCAAGGCAGAGAGCCACTCATCCGGGCTCAATTCATCGCCGAATACGATACCGGCTCCCTTTCCACCGCGAACTGGCTTCAAAATGTAGTCGTTCTTCAGCGGCAGAAATTCCTTTGACATCTCCAGGAGGTGAGCCAGCTCTTGTGAACCAGGAAGCAGGGTGTCTACGATTCCTCGGTCAAGGACCCGTGCCTGAGAAGGGGTGAGTACTTCTCGAGTGACCAGTGACTGAAGCTCCTGCTTGACAATACCGAGCATCCGCTTGTCGTGAACCAAGAGAATGGTCCGCATGTCATTGAAACAGCGCAGGCTGACCTGGCGCAGGATCTCTGGCTCGAGCGCGAGGAGCTCACGCTGGTGCAGCTCCATACCGATCTGATGGACCTCTTCCAAAACCTCTCCTTGGCTGGTGATTAGGGTAGAAGACGAGGGATGAGAAGGATGATCGCCAGTATCCTTCGCGATGCAGAAGAGCCGGTAGCCTCCCTTGCCTTGGGGATCGGGCAGTAGCCTGAGGTCGGCCGGGTTTATCAGCCTAGGCGTGACGCCGAAACGCCGCTCAACGACGTCGATGAACATGTGGATGTCGATTCCTTTCTCTTCGCCTTTGAGAAGATGCAATGGCAAGTGCGGCTGGAAAAGATCAAACAGGCCATCAATGATCTGCTTCCTGTTAGTGCCTGGGTAACGTGTGATAAAATGGCGGTCGTCAATGCTACCTTTTCCGGATCTGTTGCGTTCCTCAATCCACTAGCTCCCATGCCCATGTCGTCCAGAGCTTGCTGTCCATAGGCCTCATGCATGAAGCCATTGAAGGAGAAACGGGCGTTGATTTCAGTGATTCTAAAATTCTCCTCTGAACCAGCATCTTCGGGGCCTCGACTCTCCTCGACAAGAAAGTCGGGTCTCCACGAGCCCAGACAAGCCGGGAACTTCGGCAAGTTTCCGCACAGAACTTGCGTTTCCAACCACTGTGACAGAAAAATGATCAATACAACGGTCAAGGGTTGGCTTTGGTAACAGTGCCAAAGAACACGAGGAGCAGACTTACCTGTAAGAGCTTCTCCTCCTCCTTTTCTAGAGGCATCCGTGCGGGGAAACGAGCATCACGGTCGGTCCACCATCGTTGAACAATGTCGCTGATGGCGGCAGTCAATGCTTCGTGCAAATCTTCCAACTGTTGTTGATGGCAGTTGCCAATCAGGATTGGCCGAGGACAGGCAGCTTTGTAAGAGTCGTTGTGCCACAAGTGGGAAGGGCACTTGGCCAAGAGGGTTGCCTGGATCTTGTCATGTTCCTCGGCATAGATGGTACTCTTAGTCTCGTGATGCAAGACAGACTCATAGCCGTGGCGGTTCAGGCCCAGGTGGATCTGCTCCATTCGAGCAGCGACTGAGTGTGTCATTGCGAAAACGATGGCGGGTTCAGAAGATGACAAGTACAGGGATGGAATCCAAATGGTGCTCATGGATCCTTATATCGTGTCAATTCGACCTTGGGGGAGATTTCCCAGACCTGAGCTTGCACGGAATAGATTGTGATGACGTTATTCGTGAACGTGCATGGAACTATTGGCTTGCGGGTCGGTGGTGCAAATCGATCGGACTTTCGCTGGTGAGACAGGGCCGCCGATTCCGCAGTCCGAAAAGGCACGGCAGTTACTCCCATTTTGGCATCCCCCGAGACTGTCAAAGTCTTCCCCATATCACTTGTCACAGCCCCTCAGCGGGAGGAATATCGCCGGTGATTGGGCGGTCGGCAGCCTCATGCAACGCTAATGTGTGTTCCAGCTTCCTGCCGAACTACAGTGCCGTGTTGGAGCAATTTTGTGGCTTCACGGGAGACTCCCTGGTGGGAGCTACGGTAAGTCAGGGGTATGTAAGACAAACCCAATGGTCTTGGTTTGGCTGCAGCTCCCATTGCCTCATCCCTGGAGACGGGACGGGAGCGTTATCCCTGGGGACGGGACGGGAAGTGCAAGTCCCGGGAGATGTCGCACTCGGCTTGCTGGCCATTGATGGATTCTGAAGCCGTGGATTAACAGCTATCCAGCCCTGGAAGTTTAAAAGGTCGAACTCCAGTCAGGAGAGCCAAGATCGAATAGAAAGGCTGACCTCTAACTATCCATCAATCACCCTTGTTCCCCATTGCTCTACAGCTCGACAGCCCTCTCAATTTTGTTCACGATGCATCGGTTCATGCGCCAGGCTTGCAGGTCCCTTGGTCTGCAAACTCCTGCTCGACGACAGTCCTTTGTCCCAAAATTCTCAAATTACCCCGGTTGCAATAACCATGGAGCTCGGCCTCTTGCTACACAAGTCTCGCAGATGGTCCCTCACCTGGAGGCGCCTGATCTGAGCTATGCCAAGGAGCGTCGTCATGTCCGCCATGTGGCCGAGAAGCTCCAGGACAGCGGCATCCTCAAGATCAGTCTTCAGTTCCCGGACAGCAATAGCGAGTACCTTGAGCAATTACTCTTGAGCCTCCACGCGCACCACGACCATCAACTCCCCATCACGCACAGCGCGACCCGCGGTTGGTTCTGGGACGTCCGGCCCAGTACGTCGGACTTTCAAGCTGGGAATCATCAGGCCCGGTCGGAAACCATGGACGAGTTTCCCTGGCACACGGATTGCAGTTACGAAGACCTACCTCCTCGGTTTTTCGCCCTCCAAGTGCTCCAGCACGATCGGTTTGGCGGCGGAACCCTGTCCGTCATGAACGTCGAGCGACTGAGTGAGTTGCTGTCCCAAGCAACGCGTGCGAGTCTGGTCCGCCCAGAGTACCGAATCACCATTCCCCCGGAGTTCATCAAGGATCCTACCCAACGACACATCCAGGGCAGTCTGTTGGTGGCGGACACGGACAGCCAGTCAAGCATGATGCGGTTCAGAGGAGACATTCTGACGCCTTTGAGCGACAGGGCGTCGAAAGCACTGGACGAGCTCAAGCAAGCGTTGCAAAGCGTGGAGGCCCAGTCTCACTCGACTGTACACCTTACCGCTGACGACCTACCGGCAAGGAGCATCATTCTCGTGGACAATCGTCGGTGGCTACATTCGCGGAACGACATCAAGGATCCGGAGCGCCATCTCCGCCGCGTGCGGTGGGACGCGATTCCGTTTCACCGCGTTTCCAACTAGCATGGGAGTGCTTGAGGGAGGACAAACCGCGGATGCAGGGAAGCACAAACCAAGGCTGCAAGACACTGGTATACGGAGAAGTAGTAATTTCGCTGAACGCTGCTTCAGCTGGCTGTGGAATGTGGTTGGTGTAGGCTATGCCGGATTTGGTTTACAACTGAGACAACGGCCTGGGAAGTGCGGATGATTGACGTTCCCTAAGATTGCAAATTTTCTGTACCACAATACTATTTTCTGACGCGTTTGCTTGCTTTTTCCCAATTCCCGTGCGTGATCGCCAAGCAACGCAATGTGATCGGAAGGCTGCTCATCCCTTCTGTGCATCGGAGCATTGCACTCATTCCTGCATCGCGGTGACGTCGATTTACCTCCAACAAATGCTACTTCAAACTTCAAATCCAACATGTCAATAGAAATCTCTATAGGAACATGTACCAGCCGAGTACTTGACAGTAATGACCGCGCTACTGTAGACGCTACGGAGACAGAAGGGAGTCAGTGCCGAAACCCTATGGGACTGCGGGGGACAATAGCCTGTACGACGGCCATCACTTGATAAAATTAGAAATACCCCAGCGCTGGTTGAGAAAACTGCTAGTCTTTTCCTTTTTTTCAGCCAGCCATTTTCTTGATCTGCATGACCAATTCGGATAATGCCTGAAAGTACCGTCATCCCTTTGCCCTCCCTACCATCCTCCTGCCGTCGTGGGGACTGAGACAGTGGGCGGGACACGGGAAAAGCGCCACCGCCGTGGAACCAGCCCTGAGACACTGCATGACGGACGGGCCGGGTCTAAAAGGATTGCTGCCGTCCAGTTATGTGCTTTATGTGGTATGTAATTCCATTACTCACAGCGAGACATATGGAGCAGACGGCTTAGAAAGGGGCCGCCATACATACCGCCACGATGTACAGCCCGTGAGGCAAGTGCCGATCGGACGGGCCGGCGACAAGGAGGCCCCCGCCACTGTATTTGTGCCACTGTACTATCGATATTTGTGAGACAGGCGGTGACCGGAGAGGCTGGAGCCGCTCGGTGATAGGTCCTCGAGTTGCGACAGTTGACTGACCCAAGACATTGATTCTCAAGTCAACGGGGACAATAAAACAGCCCCAACAGTATCGGAACGATCTCAGCCACCGAGCTATTACGGCCGGCCGACAAAAGTTCAACCGACTCTGTGCTCCGTCCTCGACCACCTCGGCTACGCATGTGTGACTAATAAAGGAGGTCGGTGGCCTGTAGGTCGAGTAGGATCGAGTTGACTTACCCTTCCCGCGCATTGCTGGCTTCAGCTCTCGTCTGCGTCTTGCTCTTTGAGTCCCGCCCACGATGCTTCCTGAATCAAATCATTCTTTGGCAGAGGTTCTTGCCGTTGCCAAGATTCACCCTTTTTACGTCTCCGATGTTCGTTACCCGCCCGATGCCCACACAGTCCAGGGAATCCGGGAACAGGTTGCAAGAGAGCCGACGGAAGCCAACTTGCGCGCGCAGCCATTGCTACGGAAAAAGGACATGTAAGACTACCAACCAGCATGGCCACTCTGCCTCTTTCTTAACTTATGTGTGTAGGTATGTCACTATAGAGCGACTCGTCAACGACACAAGCCCAGAGAATGCATATCGACACAGCATTTACGTGAGCGTTACTGGCGGTGGATTTGGGTTGAAACCTTTGTTCTTCGCGACAGATGTACATGAAAACCGCAGACAAAGGGCTGGCTTTGGCCGGTTTATTCGGAGCATGGGACTCATCAAGCATGGCGACTGGGTCCTCACGACTCACAGTGCCGGTGAGCTCTACAGGTACGTGATCTCGCTATTTCACAAGTGTACAATGCAATTGCTAACCTATCAGGTCCCTTGACCTCACTTTGGAGATCCTGGAAAACGCCGGAGCATGTGTGCTTGGCGCTGGAAACCGCATGCCGGTGGCTCATGTCGTCAGACTCCTGGCCGACTACAACGCCAACGTGCTGTGTGGCGACAGCAGCCAAGTGGTTCAAATGGCGCATTACATCTCAACGCTGCCCCCTGAAGAGCGAGAGAAGCTCAGGATTGACAAGATCATCTACACCTCCGAGACCCTCACGGTGGCTCAAAGGTCGCACATTGTCGGCGTTCTTGGTCCCGTCCAGATCTGCTCGATCCTGGGCAGCGCAGAAGCTGGCCCCTACGCAGTCAGCAACCCTGACATCACTGGGAAGAACGCTGTTCCAGGACACGAAGACTTCATCTTTGACACCCGCGCCACGCTGTTGGAGATTCTCCCACCTTCGTTCTCGGAACACGGCTCTAATCCGGATGTCTTGCCCGACGGAGAGCAAGGCATCATTGCGCAAACATCCCTCACACGCCTGCGCAACCCCGTCGTCCGCTACATCACGGGCGACGTTGGGTCACTCCATTCTCTCCCTGAAGAGGCCCAGTCGCTGGTCCCAGAAAGTTACTGGCCCCATCTGCGTGTGCTTCGTCTTCAGGGTCGCGACCGCCGGTTCAGCTTCGAGTGGGATGGGGAGTACATCGAGTTTCACGGGTTGACGTCTTTGCTGAACAAAGCCGAGTGTGGACTTCTTCAGTGGCAAGTCTTGTTGGACAGGATGGTGCCATCCCAAGAGTCATCCCTTGAAGTGCGGCTGCTTTGCTCCCCGCACAATGAAACCCTCCTTTCGGAAGAGGCACTTGGCAGAAGAATCAAGGGGTTTCTTCACATCTACCCTGAGAACAGTCATCGTTTCCAGATGAAGTTTGTGAATAACCTCGAGGAATTTGAACTCAGTCAGACTGGCAGAAAGGTTATCAAGTTTGTTAATCGTTTCAATTGAGTTGCGATGCCTCGTCGTAGTCGGATCTAGTAACTAGCAATACTTAGCAAAGTAGCAACATCAGAAATGGAAGCGTTCCCATGACTTGGTATTAGCAGATTAGCCAAACACACTCACATCGTAAACTTAGTAGTCGTGGTGGATAATCTTATTAGCTATGGGGGAACAGCATGCTGTTTAGCGCAACCATCTATCTGATCTCCCCACGCGAAGCCTTCTTCTACACATGTGTGCAGTACCAACTACAGTTCAACCACAAAGCGAGTTCTCAACTTCTCACCATAGCGATGGAAGAGCCAAGGAACTGGCGTGAAAGCCAGGCATATAAATCCAAGGACGCTGTTTCCCCAACCCAGCCCCAGCTTCTCATACAGCGGATCGGCGGCAAGACCAAGGAAGGCGCCAAAGGGAGAGCGAATAAGCAAGTTCGCAGCCAGAGCCGAAGCAGCAGCTTCCGACCCGAATGCATCGACCAGATATATCTGTCCCGGGATGACGACAAACAGAGACCCGAGCCCGACGATGAATGTGCCCATAATCGGGACGATCCAGTGAGTATGGTAATCGGCGCTCCAACCGTACATGAAAAGGCCCAGGGGGGTGATCGGGCCGAACCACTTCATAAGAATGAGCCGCTGCTCTGGCTTGGTGACGGTGCTACCCTGTCCTTGCCCAAGGAGTTTATCACTGAGGACAGAAAACAACACCAAGCCAGTTATCATGCCGAGCCCGAGGCCAAGGTAGGCCAGCCCGGCAACCCCTTCATCAAATCCGTAGACTCCTTCAAAAAGAGCGGGAAAGGTGGTGAAGAGCAGGAATACTAGACCCGAAGAGAATTCCCGTATAAAGCGAGACGAGTAAAACGATGGGTGAGAAAATGAACATTTTCACCGGACGGGTGATGGCACGACCAAGCATTTCGCGAGGGGTTTCCTCCCTGGCTACTTTGGGTACGAGCTTGTCGTTTCCAGTTTCGTGGCGCATTCTCTGTGCTTTCCTCTGTAGCAAGACTGCGGCGTTGCTCTCACGCGTAAAGATGGCAGTGGCGGCGCCGATGATACCGGACTACACGCGTGATGTATTAGAAATGTCCAGCCGACAAGAAACCCACAGGGACAACTCACGAGGATCATGATGATCCGAAATGTCCAACGCCAGCCGATACTTTCAGACACAAAGCCGCCAATAATCGGACCAATGACCTGCATCAATTAGCAAGTTGACTTTCCCCAGCATCAGATTCACATACAGGCCCCAGAATTGGTCCCATGGCGAACAATGCCATGGTCTTTCCACGTTCCTCCTGTGGGGTGAGGTCGGCGACTGTACCACCCCCAATACTCATGGGGCCCGAGGCAGCGCAGCCACAGATGAACCGAAAGACAAGAAACATGACCGTGTTGGTGCTGAAAGCGCACCCTAGAGTAAAGGCGAAGTAAAATATGTTGCAGAAGTGGTAGACAATGAGGCGACCGTATAGTTCGGAGAGAGGCGCGAGGACCAGGGGCCCCAGAGCAAAGCCTAAGACGTAGAGACTGACCGTCATGGCCGCTACCATCGAGTCGGTAATGCCAAACTCATTGGCCAACTGCTGTGCTCCAGGAGCGAACATGGTTGCTGCGAGGTTGCTGCGACGAAGAGTTAGTCAGAGTCTCCCGAGGTAAACGTCGGCATGGGAATGGGAAATACTCACGCAACAAGCGAGAAGAGACTCACAATGATCACATTCATGTTCTTCTTGGACTTGGACCAGTTCCGGGGATTCTCAGGGTCATCAGGACCGTCCCAGTCAACGACATTGGGGTTCGTGTTTTGCTCATCGACGACGGTTCTGGTAGGCGAACTGCAAGTCTCAACATCGTCCTGGTCTGGATTTGGACCAGGTGTATCCAGTTGGCGAGCGACATTGCTTGACGTGGACATCGCTGATTCAATATCACGGTGCTGGTCTTGGATGATGTCGTCTTTGATGTAGCTCTCTAGGCTGGGGAATGTTGGCTTCACCGAATGTGGGAACTCTGAAAAGAATGACGGGGGAATAAATTTGAAGTATCTTAAGCAGACTACCCTGGGACGACAAGTTTGAGTGCGTGAGTGTAGGAAGAGATTCGTTGTGGCATGCAGCAGAAGTTGTTCTTAAGGAACACCTAAATCCCATTTTCGCCTGAAGGAACAACGAAATCACCTTATTGTGGGATGCAAATCTCCCTCGAGGCGTAAAGGGGTTGTCCGATCCTCCGCGGGCCCCGTTGCTACCACGGACAAGCCGTCTTGTCGCCGTCCTCTTCACTGGCGAAAGCGACAGGAACGGCGAATACAACGGCTTCTGGGGCCCGCACTGCTTCTGTCGGACTGAGCAGGTAAATGGCCGGAGTAGTTTCATCAATATGATATCCCCACTTGAAATAATATTATGAATTGTGTTGTTGTAAGCATAACGAACTTTTCTCACCATCCGTACCAGGTTGTTTGCACACAACAATCACCGGTCGGAGCAACGGAGCATCGGAGCATCGGAGCAAGGCAACAGTCTAGCCAAAGATGGTCAATCACGTCACCCCACTCAAACCACCCAACCCAACGTCCAAGAGCGTTTATCCTTCCCTTTGAAGGAGTGAGGGAGCAGTCGCTCAAGATTCTGTACTCACCACAGGCCTCATAATCACACGAAGCTAATGAACTAGGACTACTATCCTAACCCAGTCTCACCCCGAAATTGGCAGTCTTTTATGCAGCATGTATGACCAGGATGAGTCGTTGCCTACAGAATGGGGGCCGGGCAAAACACCGATGGGAAGAGCACGTCTTCCTTCAAGTCGACGCAGAGAAAAACAACAGTTGTCCTGCAATCTCTGCAGGCAGAGAAAGTGAGTAGTCCACGCATGCATTCCCTCGTTCTACCAAAGCCATCTCCTGACTGTCCAGCTTGTCCTAGACTGCGATGTGACCGACAGAATCCTTGTGGCACCTGCACCAAGCGAGGGCTAGGCGTGTCTTGCACTTATACTTCGCCTACTTCACGGGCTACCGATGCCTCGCAACGATCACCGGTCACTATTCAAGATAGAATCCAGCAGCTAGAGAGCTTGGTGGTTGATCTGATGCAGAAAACGTCAGCAGCCCGCCCTGTTGAGAAACCAACCGCCGCCACAGAACAAACTTGCCAGGTTCTCGCCACCGAGCATGCGGCTGCAGCTGTATCAAACGAAGGCATGGCTGAAGCTGGATCGCCTTCTTCGGACGTAGGCAGCATGCAGTTCGGCCAGTCGGGTGCAAGCTACGTCAATAGTGCGCACTGGGCCGCTGTCCTGGATGGAATTGCAGACATCAGGGAGCACTTTGAGAATGAGAAGGAGTGGGAGATACAAGATGGTTCCCAGCCCACTGATACCGTTCAGCCGGACTGGACAGGTCCACAGTTACTCTATGGTTGCCCCAGGCTCGGGACCAAGGACGAAATACTGGCATCAATACCTTCGCGGCCGGTCGTAGACAGATTGGTCTCCCGCTATTTCAATTCATTTGAGATGTCTCCTGGTGAGTATGCTCTAGAACCTGAAAGCTGATGTTCACTAAACTGACAATTGAATCTGAGCTGTGCTGCACACCGTTCAGTTCCTCAAAGAGGTATTGCCCATCCTGTTGTGCAGTCCGATTTCTCACTACTGACATGCGGTTAGTACGAAGAATTCTGGGAGAATCCATCAGCAACTCCGGTTATATGGCTTGGTCTTCTATTCACCATTATGTGTCTTGCGACCCAGTTCCAGAAATTCAGATTGGACCCTGGTGTTCACACGCCCTCGAGCCTTGCGATTGAGCAAGATCTCGAAAAGGCGGTTGACACGTTCCGAAAAAGGATCGTGCAATGCCTCATCCTGGGAAACTACGCCAAGGGCGGCCCATATGTGCTGGAGACGCTCATGCTATATATTGCTGCTGAGATTTTCCTTCGCAATGATGCTGAGATTGGGGTATGGATTCTCCTTGGGACCACAGTACAGCTTGCAATGCACATGGGCTACCACAGAGATCCAAAACACTTCAAAGAAATGTCGCCATTCGCGGGTGAGATGCGCAAGCGAGTGTGGGCAACCATCGTCGAACTGGACATCGGGATTTCTGCACAGATGGGCCATCCACGGTTGATTAAGCAGTGGCAGACAGACACAACGGAACCTTCAAACCTCCAGGACTCTGATTTCGGAAAAGAAACAGCAAGCATGCCTCCGCCACGGCCGGAAGCGGACCTCACACCCATGCTTTATCGCCTCGTGAAAGCCAGGATCATGACGACAATTGGCTTCATATGGGATTTCGCAGCCGACGCCAGGCCGTATACCTACGCCGAGGTCATGACGATGAACACGAAACTGGAAGACGCGCATAGCTCTATCCCCGAATGCCTCAAATGGCGTTCAATGACGCACTGCATCACAGACTCGCCTCAAGTCATCATACAAAAGGTGTTCCTGGAGATCATATTTTACAGAGCAAGGATCGTGCTGCATCGTGGATATCTACATTACTCTCCAACGAAGCCCCTGGGCGGAAATTCTCGACAAATATGCTTGGATGCAGCCCTGCAACTACTCGACTATCAGCACATGCTCCAAGAAGAGACAAAGCCCTTTTGCCAATTATACCAAGAACGGTGGAGGGTGTCTTCTCTTGTTAACCACGACTTTCTCCTCGCCACGAGCATTCTTTGCTCCTACTTGCAGCATGTTGACGATAAAAGCCATGAATACCCTGACTCGTCGATCGCTGACAGGATCTGCTCATCGTTAAAAAGATCACACCGCACATGGCTCCAACTGAGCACATCGTCCAGGGAGGCACAAAAAGCGACCAAAGCCTTAAGTATCATTCTCAGGCGTCGAGGCAGTTATAGTATAGACTCGGAGATGGAAACAACCACCCCACTGAGTTCACTGGAAACGTTCTCCCCGTCCGGTTTTGTCAACGTCGGTGGTTATCGGCAAGGTACGTGGTTATTGTTCAACGCAATTCCTAGTATTTAAATTCCCGACCTAATCTGGGCTTCGTTAGAGAACCTCGCCGACCTCAACATCCAGTTTCCGGTGTTCGATGCACCCGTGGTACCAAACTGGTTAACCATCGCCAACGAACCCCTCGGCTTCTTTCCGGGTCCAATGCTTGATTCAAGCGGAGGTTGGCAGATTAACGATAATAATCTTGCATGATGTCTTCACTGCGAGGTATCTGGGCTAGAATTCGCCTGTACCAAGTCTAAAGCAGCAAGGGCTTCACTCTGGAATTTGGAACAGATTCTCTTGGGTAGAGGATTCGACTCTCCACGAGGAGAGGGTAGTAGTGGCTCAATTACGAATGGCAGGCAGATGAATATTGTTCATTTCTGTCGACGGATCGGCTGCCCAATAGCTAAGTGCTAGTCCATGTCATTCTTTGTCCAGAGAGACCTCGAAGTAACCCTAGAAATTCTCTCGTATTTCGAATCCTTGATCTGCTGCATTGTTGATGTGACTGATGATATTGGCTAAGGCTATAAAAAAGAATCTTACAACTATGGAAAGCGCTTCATGTGAGATCATTTTCGTAAGCCTTACGGAAGCGCATCAATAAGAACCTTTGGTCCCACTGGTATAATAAGGGGCGCATTTCCACCAAACACCACCATGTTTCTCGAGGCAGCATAGCCGCCGGCGTATAGACCCAGATAAGGAGCGGTCGTGTCATAGAACGCGCCCCGTACTTGACCGTTCTTGTCTTGATCCCAGTACAGGCGACGAAACCATAGATACAGTCGTGGATAATCGTGGCGGATAGACTTCAGGTTGCACATAAATATTGGGTAGTAGGCAACGTCAAATCGCGCGATGGTAGTGTAGAGCCGTATATCAACCTCGGTGATTCTGTCTCCTAGGACGTAGGGCTTGCCATGGGATAGCAAGTCCTCCACTCTGTCAAGCGATTCGAAGAGGGGCCCAACTGCAGCGTCGTAGGCTTCCTGTGACTTGGCAAATCCTGACTTGTATACACCATTGTTGATTGTATTGTAAACCCAGCCATTGATTTCGTCGATTTGTTGTCGAAGGTCGGCAGGGTACAGTCCACCCCCGGGTTTATTCTCTTCTCTTAAATGTTGCGGAATGAATTCATCGAACTCGGTGTAGAGCATTCGGATAATTTCGGATGATTCGTTGTTGACGATAGTGTCGGTTTTCTTATCCCAAAGCACGGGAACAGTGTATCGTCCGACGTAACTCGGATCGGCGAGCAGGTATAGCTCCTTGAGCTTCGAAAACCCATGCAATGGGTCCTTGGGCAATGATTCTCCTTCGCCGCTGAAGTACCACCCTTCAGGGCCCAATGTGAAATGGACCTGATACAAATCGACCACATCTTCAAGCCCTTTCAACAATCGGACGATCAGCGTCCTGTGGGCCTTTTTCACGTTAGCCAAAAAGCTCTCGAGTGAGTTGGAAGCAGAAACACACCCAAGGGCAGCCGGGCGAAACATAAAGGGCATATCGGCCCTTCTCCGCAACGAACTTAGAATTTGGATCCCGAGAAACAGAGTAGCGGAAGGCACTTTCAGGACGAGCAAATCTCTCGCCTGCATGAACTGACTAATGGGAGCTTGGGTCAGTCCGCAAACCATGAATACACATCGGGGAAGTAATCACCGGTCCCAGATTGACTGTCATGGTGTCGATGTTACTTTCTCACAAGTAGAATAGAAAAATACAATAAAGTGCCGTCTGAAAAGAACGGTCAGTGGTTTTAAGGAGATCTTGTCAAAAATGGTGATAATAAAGCCATGGAGAACAACTTATTTCGTACCCACTCCTCGGCCTTCGCGCACAATCGGAGTTCCGGGGAGCAGAGCTGATTTGAAATGAACCCGCGCGGTGTCACGTCATGGCTGACAAATTGACGCTGTTGTGTTGACGACATACGAAAATTGCGCGCGGTTAATGGAGCAGAGTTCTAGTAGAGTAGTAGCGTGATAAATCCTAGAGGTGGTAGTTAGTTGTAGATTTCTAGACTAGGTCGATCAAAAGAATTGAAACAGGAGACAGAAGAGTGTCAGGGTCTAGCTTGAACTGAAAAGCAAAGTTACGCCTGGAGAAGGACAATTCGACCCACGTACTCCATACCTCTTCTGACTCTACGCAAAGCGAACAGATTATTTAGGCGAGGGTCTGGCAAATAAGTAACTCGATCCAGATTTCATCAGTCATGATCACTATTGACCGACTTGTGATAACAACGATGACAAGAATGCAAAGCATAATTGCCATTGTCGTCTGGTTCTATTACCTAGACGCAGTGATGAGTTCGAGTCTGGGTGCCCCTGCTAGCTCCAAGACTGGTAAAAGCAGCGATCCATTTGCTCATTCAGGATGGTCAGGCCAAAGGTCAGGTGATGGTTTGCGGCGGGGCAGTTGGGTGGATACTGGTAAGATTGGGATGATGCTAGGAATCGTGCATCAACAAATCTCATCTCAACCGTGGTAATCTCGGCGGACTACTATTGAAAGCGAACAGTGGGACTCTCAATGATTCATAATCGTTGAGGCCTATACATAGCAAACGGGAAGACAAATCACTGCGTCGCAATGAGTGTCCAATCATCGCGGCACCGACCCATGACCTTCACAGGGTATGCTCCAGGCCAACGCCGATAAGAGACGAGACATTAGCTGATGAGCCATCGACCAGTTGCTGGACATGCAAGGCACGAAAGGTCAGATGTGACGAAAGGCCCTCGGCTTGTAAGAACTGTGAAACGAGAGGGATCCCCTGCGGTGGCTATGATATCAGACTGCAGTGGATGTCAGATCCCTTCGTACAGCCGACTACATCGAGCAGCCAAGGACGCAGAAGCATCAGACTGGGTTAGGATCCAAACCCCTGACGTCTAATTCAAACTAACCCGGGAACCCTTAGATCGGGTCAGTGGGCGTCGGTACCGGATGCGAGAAATAACTGACTTCCTTTCTGCCATCGACAACAACGCCGAAGTAGGGCTCTCAGTGACGAAAGGCCCATTTTCCGCTTTTCCAACTCTCAACAAAGACCGGGCGCGCCTACATGCCTCAGATGCACTATCTCGCACATCTTCCGCCACCGCTCAAGTTCCACAGGAGGCCCGGACTGGACGTCAATCCGATGGCAACGTGATCCTGGCCGACGATGATCACGTCGGTATCTGCGGGACCGAGATGCCGGGCTTGGACTTGACGATGACTGTGTCTTCATACCCGAAGACACATGAATATCCAGCAGAAGATGCAAGTAACACTTCAGACGGCCCAAGTTTCAACACAGACTCTACAATAGATGTTGAGGAGCACACCGACCAGAGCGACGCATTGTCAAATATCGTCACATGCAACATCAGCTCAACTGAAACAGAGCGAGCCCGGCGGCTTGAATACGGTGCGGTCGGGTCATCCTTCTTCACAAAGCCAAGTCGAGATTCGACTTTTTCTTGTCTAAACAGCTTTTCTATCCACCCCGTCCAAACCAGTCTCTTCGGGAATCCCGAAGCTGACCTGCTAATGCATCACTACATGATTCATGTCGCTGATGTTCTCCTACCCATCATTCATCCCCAAAATCCATATCGCGGGTTGTACGTCCCAACCGCACTTGAAGGGGTATCCTTTCACGTTTCAGACCCGAAAGCAGCCAGAGCCAAAGTTCATGCTGCACTCTATAACGCTCTGTTAGCATCAGCGGCCTTTCATCTTTGGAACTGTGACAAGTCTCAAAGCAAGTACCAAAAGATGGGGTTCAAGCATAGGTATCATGCACTTCATTCCTTGCAAGCTGCACTCAGTTCCCCGACATTGGCGGCGGATCATCAAATCCTCTTGATGGCAATGCTATCTCTAGTCACCATAGGCGTAAGTATAAGCGGAATGAAATGCACGCACACAGCGAATACTGACATAGCAGCAGGTAATGTCTGGTGAGGATGATGACTTTATGGTGCACCTCAGGGGGATATCGCAGTTACGCGACTCACGCAGACGATGGCGAATTGTCAGTGGTCCTACTCGGCAACTAAACGAAATAAGTGCCTTCTTAGCCCTCATGGCTCGGACAACATCTTTGCATGTCTCTCCATCTGCCTGGGTGGATGAGAACAAGGATGTTTCTAATGCAGAAGATATGGTCATCCAATCCGACAGCTGTTATGGGTACATGTACGGAATCACGCCCAACATTGCAGCGGCAATCCAGGAGACATGTCGACTTGCAGAACATGCGGCTCATTACGACCGCCAAGGTCGTGAAGCCATGCCAGACGATCTTCTCGAAGCTTGCGAAGCATTGGGTAACAAGATTCTTTCTTGGAGCCTCGCATCTGAAAGGACATCATCAATCCCAGCAAGTGACGATTTGATGTCGATGATTTTTAATCTCCAAGCAAATGCCTGGCACCACGCAGCGCTGATTTACTACTACTGTCGTATCCAACACTATGACACCTCGGACCTGACAGGCGAAGTAGAGTCGGTGACCGAGTACATGCACGGTGCCGAAGATGCAAAAGCTCGACTCAAATTTAATAGGGCCAGCATAATGGCTCCAATCACATGGCCAATGTTCATCGCCTCCTTCCATGCTGTTGAATCGCAACGGGACAGGTGTAGAACCTGGTGGGAAAGGGTACAGCATTACGGCATTGCCAACATCAGGAGACAGTGGGATATTATACAACAGGTATGGAGAAGGTTGGATGGGATGCAACACAAGGGGTATGGTTCAAGCAATTGGACCGTTATTTTAGGTGGCTTAGGAACGAACATCTTGCCCATATAAGCGTAGGGGGCAGTTATCAATGGCACACATGGTTTCAGAGCGAGACGAGCTTTATGAGCAAGGTATCAAACAGTTTTACTGCCAGAAAGAGCATAATAGATAGGAAAAGGTCTTCATTCGGGGCAATCCACGAATCAGTCGGCAGTATGAAACAACTCATCCAGGCTTACCAGTACTGTGGCCTCACAGATCGATGTGGCATCCTTGAAAATAGCCACGGCGATTCGCAACAGTTGCTCAGGGAAACACGCTGCCATTTTATCCCGGCTCGCTCTCTGAGCGTCGCTCGTCTTGCTCGAGCATGTCCTCACAGCACTAACCGGCTGTATAATTACATACTGAGAGTTGAATGATATCATCAAAGATCGATGGTGACATATCAGTCCTTGACTATTTGAAGTGGACAAGAAACGAGCTCAAGTTGGCATCCATCGCTCAGCAGGTTTAAATGACATGTCATCTGACCTTAATACTTCTTTCCATCTCATACCGTTTTCATATTCCCTCTCTTGTCGTCAATTTTCGTCAAGTGGCGGCTAAAAAAAATTGGTATATCTCGACCGGCGCTGGGACACGCGGCCACGTTTGGGGCTAGCTAGGGGCGTACCTCAATAGTCTCGCCGTCTTACCCACTGCGGGTCATTGTCACATTTCTGTCAGTCGAGTCAGCTAGCCACAGCAATCCAAATTTTCTCGATTCGACGCCAGACATACGCATGCTGCGGTCACATCGTTGTAGACGTGATGATTGAACGGGACCGTCTAGACACCGGTGCCAATTCGCCATAGTAGACTCGTAACAAGCAGAGGTTACCAAATGTGAAGCAATCTAATGTGTGATTTCTTGTGGGAAACATTTCTGTGCCCGGGGCATGGCTAAGTTACCGTTGGCCCCCTAATGTGGCAAGTAGGCTACTAGACTATCTAAGTTAGTGTACTGAACTAGAATCCTGACCAGCAACTCCACCTGCCTTCTAACCTCGGGAAGAGAGCCACTCCGCTGCTGTTTATCGTTTCAGCTCATGATCGACTAAGGGAAAATCCTTGTTCGCAGAACCATTGCAAAGTCCCTCCGTAATTTGCAAGGTGGATCCTACTGACTGTAGGCCTATCTTATGGGCCTATGACGAATATCACTTCCAGTCATAGCCACTAACTCGATGGGATATTGGACCCAAGTCCAGCTCATCATGCGTCTCCTGAGTCACGCGCCCACGAGGGGAACAAGCTATCTTGGTATCCTACTGAACTTGTGGAAGATCTTTGTCCAGGTTATCCCAGATGGTGGCCCTGGGACCAGCACAAACGTCTCCGCCCTGATGAGCTTGTTCACAGGACCAACAAAACAACTTCTTGAACCCTCACAAGAGAGATGATGCCCGAGCATTCTGGCTTGACGCCTCGTATTAAGGCTTCCCAAGAAAATAGAGTAGCTCACCTACAAGATCATTCAGTATCCACCGTTCGTGCTTATGTTTAAGCAAGGATTCGATAAGTTCGTCGATGAATCCACATCTTGCCTCCAATGCCGTCCTTCCACCATCATGATTAAAGGTCAGAAGTAACAGAACCACACACCACCACGAGCATTTTCAGCCATTTGATCGTGGAACATGCCGATGGAAGGATTGGGTGGTGAGATTTGAGAAAAAGGGAACACGTAACCCCAATTAGCCTTGCGGCTATCCACCGTTGGATGGGTACGGGCGGCGCATCTAAACAAACTATCGAATGTGGCTTCGGGCGTTATTCCGTAACTTCCAAGCCCCTTGCTAGGGCCGCATACCATAAACATGTACTGCCGCCCGTCGGTTTGCCGACGTGAGAGTCATATACTTGGTACGACCAACTACAGCAATTCTCGCGTCAATGTCGTCGAGTGCGCAGGCTCTGTCATTCTGTTAAGCTCGACCGCCATTCATTCCATACATTCGTTATAACTAGAAGCTATGTTCACTTCATACCTTTTCGCCTTTTGGGCGTGCCTTTTGGGTATCGCAGCCGCTGACTGTGGCAGTTACGCATGCGACACTCTGATTCCATCATACGCTCAGGCCCAGGACGGAGTTTGTGTGTTTCAGCCCGGTGGTTCAGACCTTTTCGCGATTGAATTTGTTGTTTGGTGAGTCCCATGCCTTTTATTCGATGAGGCTGCAAAATAACCGAAGTTGGCTCAGTCCCTGCTATGCCGAGGTTGAGAAAGCAAACGTTGCGTTCACTATGACCAATGGTGTTGTTTCGACCACTACAGGCCAACTTCCAAATCAGGGATCAACCGTACAAGCCAGTTCGCTCCAAACCGTCACATTGTCATTCTTGGTTTTGACCTCACGCTTCAAAGCCGGCTCTCCAGCGACTGTTACCCATTTGGGGGTTCGGAGTGCCCTGTCAACAACGACCACTTCAAGAATCACATTCTCAGTCAATACTCAGAGCACTGTATATGCGGCAGCGACCATCACACAAACAATCACTGCGACGGAGACCATCTCGACCGACACGTTCATCACAACGACAACATCATCAACATTGCCCGTCGTGACCACGAGCAGCCGATGCATCGATGGGACAGTTACCGAAACCCAGATCGATACCGAGACGACAACTACCACTACTACGCCCGACGCCGACTATTTCACGGAAACGGAGACCGCGACGGAGACCGCGATAGAGACTACTACATCTACTTCGAACGTTGCACAAGAAACGTCGACTAGTCTCTGCACCACTGGAACCTTGACCGAGGCGGCTCCTGATAGTACCGAGTCCACCACGAGCACAGTGACTCCTGATCCGTCCACGTACATTGAGACTGTTAGCGAGTGTGTGTCTACGACAGAGTACTTGACTCAAACTATTTACGACAACCCTGATGAGGTCACAGTCTACGCTGACAGGACCACCACTACGGAGACTCTGCCAGCCAGCACAATCACCAGTGACTTCACGGTAACAGGCAGTTCTCGGGTTATCACTGAGACTGTCTTGACTACTTCGACTGTCTCCCGGACCTGTGTCGTTGATGATCAATCGGGCCGGATCCAGAAGCGCGCAGTAGGCACACTCAACTGTAATGTAGCCGCGACCACGACAATTGCCAGTGGTGCCGTCACTCAAGTGGTCACTGTCACATCTACTGTGAACCTTGGAGCTACGATACAGACAACAGAAGTTTCGACCATCACCCCTGATCCGGCAACAACTACAACTTGCAGCTATGACTCGGATACACAGACAGAGACGATCACAAACACCGAGACCGAAATTGATACTGCTGCTACTCCTACTATCACGGTTATATCATCCTCTACCGAATATAAGACAAGCACAGTCACCGATACCACGACCGTATACCCCGATGTCCTTACTGCGACAGTCTGCTCTGATGTGGATGCCACTGTCACCACTACCCCCACCACCACAGAGACAATCATCGTCACGGCCGATCGATCTACCACGACTTCAACAACCACGACTGGCTCGATACGCACAATATTCGAAGATACCACCACCAGAATTGCACCTACCCCTGACACAGTCACTATCTATGAGACCCCATCACCCGCCACTGAGACTGTGTATACTACTGATACTGTCAGTATCACCACGACAGAGTGCGGCGAAGTCGTTACCAGTACGGAAACGGTTGTACTTACAGAGACAGAGTACCCTAGCCAAAACCCGCCTGTCTGCACTGCTCGTCCTGGAAGGTGTGGAGTGTACTCAGCTTAAATCTCAGCTTAAATCGATAGGAGCCATATATATTCTAATAGCAAGAACGTGGAGAGAGAGAAATTTATTCGGTGATATATATTTACTTTCACATGTGGAACACCACGAACATAACCCAATCTTAATACGACCCCAGTGACAACTCCACATCGCCACTGGAAAACAGTTTAAATTTCTTCACATTACGCACACCCTGCCTTACGATAAGCTGTTAAGTGTTCGATGAGTATTTTTAGCTAGACTATTATGAATGGGGTATGTTATTTTCCATGAATGTGACGTAATATATTGTGTGGCCTGTAGATATCATCTTCTGCTGCTTCCTGAGGACACTTTCAAAGCTGAGTGACTCAAATGATGTGTTGGCGAGATCCAGATGTATCAATGAATGCCTCCAGTGAAATTGTCATAATCCAGCCTGATTCATGCCTGCAGCGCGTCATTGCTTGGTTGACTGTCCGGTCTCCGATGGTTGCAACAGCTATGAACACAGCGACAGCCACAACGCATTCCTGCAGTCACCCAACTGGAGGGAGGTTCACGGCACTCAAGACACGTCCCGGCGCTTCCCCCGATCGCTACCAAAAAGGCGGTCGTTCCCCGGATGACCCCAGCGTCTACCTACGACTCTTGGTGGAGAACTGTTCTTGAAGGAAACAAGCTTCGTTCGTCGTCTCTACAGTTGACCTTTTTACGGCTGGGTTTATTGCATGTCCATACAAGATGTTTGGGTTGACCGAGGACGAACCGGGCCGAAGAACAGATCTGAGAAAAGAAATACTAAAATTTGCGTCGGCCGGTATCGGGCTTGCCTTGTTTAGTCTATTTTTGTGGAAGGTAACTCCGAGATTCACCATCACATGGGCAAAATGACTAGCCACTGCAGGACCTAACATTGTTCAACTATGGAACAAACTTGGCTCCAAGTCGTAGCGTCGTCAATGGTCATACCAATGAAACTTGTCTTCATGCAGTGACGTAATGAAAGCATGACGGTCCCCTATTTCGAACATCCTGCTTTTGCAAGGTCCCAACTTCGGGAATTTGCCGAGTACACCGCAGCACGCTAATCATTACTGCATTGGTCCGTTTCGGTGACGCCTTCCCTCTACCATATCTGCGCCCTTCGAGCGACCCGTATTCCCATGATAAGCTCGAAATATCGCAAGTCTATTGGCAGCACAGCGAAATGATAATGTTTATTTCTCCTAATGCTAACCCTTCTTGGACGATGGTGTTGGTACCCCGCAGCCTCACTCCACGTGGTTGATGATAAGACGGAGAGACGGGGGTTATTGGGTTTTACTATAATACTCTTGTAGTTCTTCCATCATCTCGATTTCGTGTTCATGCGTTATATTTCGATATAGAAATGTATCATTCTTTGCCAACCGAGAGCTTATGAAATGGCAGACATTGTTGATGTCGTGGTTATTGGTGCAGGGTTGAGCGGCCTCCAAGCTGCGCTGGACATCCACGAAGCTGGACGATCTGTTACGGTCCTTGAGTCTCGTGATCGGGTTGGAGGCAAAACAAACTCCATTCAACGTTTTGACGGGAAAGGAGTCCAAGAAGCTGGGGCTGCATGGCTCAACGACACCAATCAGTCGCATGTCTGGAGTTACGTTGAGAAGCTTGGCCTCAATCCGGTCGTTCAAAACATCGTCGGTCTGGTGGCCAGCGAAGACGCAGATGGAAATTGCCACATGTTTCCGTTTGGCAAGATGCCCAAGGTACTTAGCACTTGTCCTTGCGATGTCTTATTTCTCGCGCGCTGACATCTCTGCAGTTCAGACAGTTGGAGATAGACAACATCACGACAATGCGAGACACGGTCGAAACTGCATCGCTGGACCCCGAAACTTTCAACCAGCCAAAGCGCGGCGAACTCGACAAAACTAACTTCGAGCAATGGCTACGAGATTCCGGTGCCGGGACTCGAGCTCTCCAGACTGCTCGGCTGTGGTGTCGTGGGACTTTAGGCCAAGATCCTAGCGAGGTATCGGCGCTCGCATTTCTCGAGATTGCCCGAGGTGGTCTGGGTATTGTGAACCTGAGATACGATGGCAAAGACGGAGCCCAATTTCTCCGCCTCCAGGAAGGCACCCAGTCCATCTCGATCGGAATGGCCGCAATGCTGCCGCGTGGCTTAATCAAACTCAACTCGCCAGTCACGTCCATTGCCCAGCACGCGAAGAAGTTGTATACCGTTACTACCACACTGGGACACACGCTGAAGGCCCGGAAAGTCATTGTTAGCATCCCCAGCCTGGCTTACAAGGATGTCACGTTCAGCCCGCCTCTTTCTCTTCGGAAACAGACGTACCTCGCATCTGCGCGGTACGGGTGCTATATCAAATTTGTCGTTTTGTTCAAAACTCCTTTCTGGCGACGGCGAGGCGCTTGCGGACTCGCGCAGAGCTTTAAAGGGCCCCTCAACCATTGCCGGGACACCTCCGTCGACCATCAAGACAACTATGCCCTCGCATGCTTCCTATGCTCAGGCCCTGGGCGACAGTGGGCGGCTCTCGGTGAGGAAGAACGCCGCGAGGCCATTCTGAAGCAGCTCGGTTCTTTGTTCGGGGTGGGCTACGACGCGGTCAAGTCCGAGTTCTTGGGATCCATCACCTCGGAGTGGATGCAGGACAGGTGGGCAGGTTGGGGCTGCCCACTCGCTGCCACGCCACCTGGAGCGATCGGCGACGGCGCCGACGGGGAGATGATTGCCGAGAAGGCTGGAGGCGTGTACTTCGTCGGCACGGAGTTGACCAACGAATGGCGTGGCTATATGGAGGGCGCAATACGCAGCGGCAAGCGCGGGGCTGCCCAGGCTTTGTCGGATCTAAGCGTGGACGGGGCGCGATTGTAAGAGGGAGGCGTCCTAATTCAGCATTATATTCCACGGCTGTTTCCTTCGTCCATCTCGCTCGTCCTGGTTGCACACGTTCCATTTGGAAAGACAATCAACTTGGAAAGGGGGGCGGCGTTGCAAGCTAGTTCAAGCCGTCAATGATGACCAATGACTAGTGACACTGGCCTCCCTATTCTCCGTCAGATGATGCCTTATGTCTGTGCCATGTGAATCAGCGTTACCAAGAGCACGCCTTGACGCATCTTCAAAGGGAGCATAGGCTGCTCGTGATGGCATTTCGATGGAGACGCCTTGGTATTTTAACATGTGCGAGCTCGGCGTTGCCATATTCATCGTGCTTGCTTCACACGTGCCGACCGACAGCCACCACGATGACGATGAATAAGGTAGATTCAAGATCGCCGTGTACTAATAAAGCTTAACCTGCCTAAGTTACGCGCTGGCGCCGGATGAGCCGAAAGGCGCCGTCGGCCGCTAAAAAGAAACAGCTGCAAGCCACGATCCAATGTTGGGGCGATTTCTGGACAACCTCGACTTTTCCCCCGCATCGGCGGAAAGGGTCATCCGAGCATGAAACAACACCCGCGGGAACAGGTCCAGAGTCGTTCGCCGTCTCCTGCAAAGGGCCAAGTTTGTATTGTCCGACGATCACGGCCGACACGGGACCTCCTCCGAGCTGCCTATCCGTCTCCTGTCTGCCATGACGACTTGGTCCTCTAAAGGCGCACCGTGTCCCTTGCGTGGAGTGTCGGAGCCATGTGGAATTCAACAGGCCCTGACTCTAACAGGTCTCCCCCGCCGGGAGTCGTGCCTGACTTCGACAATCCAGAGGACGTCGCATGGACTATCAATGTCGTTATCATGGCCGTATGCGACGCCTTGGTGACCGCCTTCTTCATTATACGAATCTACGCCAAGATTTCCATCAACCCGAAAATCCTTGTCGAAGACTGTGAGTAACTGCCTTGCAACCCTGGCCGTCGAGAGACTAATGAGTTGGATCGTTCCCTAGATACCTGTGCCCTTGCCTACGTATGTCCAACAATAATACACTGCTCGTTCGGCTTCACTTATCACTGACGACGATAGTGCTTCATCATATTATACACCGCAACCATCTTCGCAAGTATGTCTTGGCCGGGTTGTGATATGTTGCTTTACGATAAAACGAGAAACTAATCCGAGAAACGCAGTGGCACACTATGGGGAAGGTTACCATGCATGGGAAATAAGGCTACCCGAGTACTACCAGCTGTTAAAGGTAATTGCGCTCTAGATTATGCTCCGGATCTCTCCAAAGCTGACCTAGTTGCAGTGGCTCTACGCCAGCACCGTTGTTTACTGCCCCGCCGCCTTCTTCACCAAGGCCACAATTTTGTTACTGATGGCCCGAGTCTTTGCAGTTGAAGACCGGGTCTCAAGAGCCATTCACATCTTCATCTGGGCGCTGCTCATCGCATACGTCCCACTCCAAGTCATCAAGACGGTCGTCTGTATTCCCATCAGCTCTTTGTGGGATCCCACTGTGCTCAACGTACACTGCATCAACCAGAGAAAGGTCTTCTTTTGTGATCTCAGCCTCGCCATCCTCACAGATCTGATCGTTCTGCTCGTACCGATACCCTTGACCTGGAAGCTGCGAATGCCCTTGCGAAAGAAGATCAAGATCTTCGTGCTTCTTAGCGCCGGCGGTGTGGCCACAGCCGTCACCATTTTTCGCACGTACAAGGTGGCCCAGTTCTTGAATTCAAGCGACCTGACGGTAGATTTCGTGGTTATAGATATCCTGACGTAAGAGACCAGAACTCTCCTTCCCCTCTGATAGTGGATTCAGATGGAGCAACGATGCGAGACGAACGATGCGGAGAATTTGCACTAACGGGTGAGAACTGATAGTTGCCTCGAGATTACGATTGGTTTTATATGTGCCTGTTTTCCGTCTTTGAATCTCTTGATTTCAAAGTACTTTCACGAAAGTCAAAACCCGAATGGCCCGCAGACGCTGAGCTTTGTCCCACATATCAAGTCCCGCCTGCGACACGCGCGCACTACGAGAACGACTCAACCCACGGCAGGGACTGCTAATACGTCTGCCGCCGAGGAAGCCTCTGGCCCAGCATTCAACTTCAACCTTGAACTGGCCGTCTTTTCGGGGCAGCCGGTTGATCCACACCTCACAGACGTCGATGCAAGACCCATGCGCGACAGAATCAATTCCACAGAGGGTCGAAGAGAGGGATGGCTCTCGCACAACATGGCAGCCAGGGAAACCCAAAACGCAGACCTTATCTTAAGGATGGTGGAACGTTCGCGGATACTCTCGGAGCAGGGAGCTAAGGAAAGCTGGTGTCCAGTCTGGGACGGACGACGAGATTCTAACCCACGCCACCCAGTCCCTCTCATTCACAAATCTGACAGGACACTGGAGCGTGGAGATGCATGAGCTGCACTAAATAGATTCGTACTAGCAAAATTACATCCGCTTTTAGATGCCCTGAATCAAGGAACTTTGGGCGAGGCGATGAAGAAAGTTTCAGCTTTAAAGACGATCGAGCCGTTCAAATTCCTTTATACAACGCCGCAACTCAGCGTCCAAGAGGGCGATTTGAACAGCCACCAAGCCCCTGACCCTTAGATCTTGCCGACTCCAGCACGAGACGTCACCAAGGCCGGTACATCGGCAACCTTCCAGTGATCCCACTTGAGGTTACTCTTGTACTGCCCAACGGTGTCAATCGCGCTCTTCGAGACAATGGCTTTGACAGAGCCGGAGTTTGCGAGTCGGTTCCACTCGGGAATGTAACCAAGAGCACTTTGCGCACTTGATGCGTCTGCGACAGTTTGGATAAAGTAAACCTGGCCACCGGCGGTGTAGCTTGTCTGCGTCACGGGCGTGGTGACCGAGTCGAAGTAATTGCCTTCAATCAAGAGCCAGGTGTTCGTATCGACATCGAAACAATGGCCACCGACGTTCTACGCACATCTCAGTTAATACATGTTCGTGAGGAATGCTACCACGGACAGTGAGGTTTTAGGCACTTACTTGAAAGTAGTTGTTGACAGCGTGGACGATAATCTTGGAAGCGGTGTAGTCGGTTCCGATGTGAGGCGTGCGACCGGAAACATCGTGGAACCAGTTACCGGCAATAGTGTACCAGTCTTTGTTGCCAATGAGAAGCATTGTCCAGTAATGCTTACCGTTGCAACCAGCCGACCATGAGGTTTTGCCGTCAAATTCGTTGTCCGATATAGTGACGTGTCCAGCAGCTCCCCAACCGGAGACGATCATCTGCCTGCCAATGAGCGAAAACTTATTGTGATCAATCCAGACCTTATCACAGTCGTCGAGAGTAATAGCGTCACCACCCCAGACAAATTGCGGGTTCAGCTCCTGTTGTAGCAACGTCGTTAGTGTTGTGTGTTCTGTTAAAGCGGAAGCGTTATGAATTGCTCACAGTGATGTGGATGTTTTGAATAATGACATTGCTGACACCTCCATTCAGGCGAAGGCCCTTGCCTCGCAGGACGCCTTTGGTACCAACGCCCACGATGGACTTGTTGCTTCCGACCTTTAGGGGGGTCCTCGGAGCATTCCAGTACGTGCACTTCTCCCAAGTACCACTGGTGCATGTGGTTTGGATGAAGGGTTGGCCTTTGGAGGTACCTCCAGGACACTTGGTAGTTCGGTCGTCGCTACAGCACTGTGCGGTGGTGCTTCCCTCAGTTTCAAGGAAATCAAACGTGTGGTCGATCATGATAACACGTGAAACGCTATCGCTGAGAAAAGATACGAGTCTTTACAGACCAGGAGAGTACAGTTAGCTTCTCTTCATTCAAGGTCCCAGTTATCTTTCTGGAGTTGGCGTGGATGTTGATGTGGTTTAATCTCAAATCGACTCACTCTTGGTTGGTCTTGGGGTAGACGGGAGTCGCACTGCCGCCACCAGTAGTTCCAACAGCAAAGCCGAATGGCGTGCCCCGAACCTGGGCATATGCAGCCGTGGCTAGAGAGAGGAAAGTGATCAAGTTCATCTTGGCGTTGTTGAATCGTTCGATGATTGTTCGAAAGGACTCTGTAATACTTCAGGGATGGCGGTCGTATTTAAACTAGCGAGAGACTACGAAAATAGGGTTTGGACATAATAACTCCGTTCGATAGCAGGCTCAATAAAGCATCCAGGCCGATTTGGAAATACCCCTTGGAGGATGTGGACTCATGGTAATTTTATCTGACCTCGTATCGCCTTTTCTGGTAATTTGTAACCTAAACGGGCTAAGCAAAACTACTTGGTCGAGCTTTTATTCGTGGGCAATTCATGAACTGAAACCCCGGTCCACACCCTTGCTTGGACTGGCCACCGCGCTCGTTCTCGGCGGTGAGAGCAATTCGTACGGTACGGAGAAGCTCGCTCCGAGATTGATGAGCAGACCCGGCGGTCATTGGCGGTAATTGCAGCTTGGGCAGCTCTATCAAGGCCGCCAAGCCTCAGAGGACGCGATCATTCTGATTCCAGGTCACATGGCCCTCAAACTCATAAGACCAAGATAATATTGCTGCTCGCTTAAGACTTCTGTATGCGAAAATAGAGAGTAACGACTCCTTTCAAAGCAGAGCCCGCGCGGGCTTTGGCCCACTGGCACTTCCTCTTTGTGCTGATGCATCCTCTGCACCCAACAGCTCTTCCGCAATGGCTTTCCCGGCAGCTCTCCCTGAAAAGATGCAGCCCCCTAAAAAGGTTCCTTCAAGTGAGTTGTATCCGTGGACGCCACCTCCACCAAACCCAGCGACCTCGCCGGCTGCGTACAGCCCAGGAAATCGAGACCCATCAGCCTTCATCACGTTGCTACCCAAGTTGGTCTCAATTCCTCCCAGCGTCTTTCGGGTTACCAGGTTCAGTCGAACCGCAATGAGCGGTCCATGCAGAGGGTCCAGCAGCTTGTGTGGCGGCGCGACGCGGCTTCTTCGATCTGGCCAATACAACCTGGAGTTGTTGATGAGCATGGCCTGCGCGTCTTTAGAGTAGGGATTGTCCATCTGGCCATCTCGCGCTTCAACCGTGGCCCTGACTTGCTCCATGTTTAGTGGCGGGCCTCCGAACGCTTTGGCAATGGCGTTCATCCCCTCGACGAGTTCTTCAAGTGTTTCCCGGATGACAAAATCTTCGCCGTGCTTCTGGAAGTTCTGCACGGGAATTGTGCCCTTTTTTCCAAAGACTCGCTGCTTTAGGAACTGAATGATGCTTTTGTTTGAGAGGTCGGGATTCTGCTCGGAGCCGGACAGGGCGAATTCCCGAGCAATGATGGTCTGGTCGAGGATGAACCACGAATAATCAAACCCAGTGCTGCAAATCTGCTTCAATGTTGCCAGTGTGTCGGTGCCTGGGAAAAGGTGAGGAGGTAGTCGTTTGCCCGTGGCATCAAGCCAGAGGGACGACGGTGCAGGCAAGATTCGGATGCCGTGGTCAGGCCAGATGGGGTCCCAGTTCTTGAGACCTTCGGTGTAATGCCACATCCGGTCGCGGTTGACGATGTTGGCGCCGGCCGTTTCCGAGATTCCAATCATCCTGCCGTCCACATGAGCAGGCACGCCGACGACGAAGTTCTCGGGAACCTTGGGCCCCAGCCGGTCGACGGGCCAGGCGGCCTTGACGGCTTCGACATTCCCTCCAATTCCCCCAGACGAGACCAAGACTGCCGATGCCTCGAGCTCAAACTTGCCGACCTCGACCCTCGACGACTTGACTCCTCTGAGTTGGTCATCCTGCTCCAACACCCTGCCTCTGACCCCGACAGCTCGACCCGTGTCATCGAGGATGATCTCGTCCACCACGTGTCGAAATTTGAATTGGACAAGGCTCTTTTCGGCAGCCTTCAGGACAGGATCTCGAAAGACTCTGACAACTTCTGGTCCTGCGCCCCAGGAGATGTGGAACCTCGGCACGGAATTGCCATGGCCATCGGCAGTGCCGTCTCCCCTCTCGGCCCAGCCAACGTTGAACAAAAAGCCCAGGCCTCTTGCTTTGACATAGCCCTCCAGGCCGTTCTCGCCGTCCTTGGAAGCAGCAAAGTCCACAAAGGCCTCGGCCCACTTCCGCGGCCAGAAGTCCTCGCGGTCCAGACGATCAAACTGGGCGCTTCCCAGCCAGTCCCGCATGGCCAGCTCGCGCGAGTCTTTGATGCCCATGCGTCGCTGCTGGGTGCTGTCGACGAGAAATAGACCGCCGAGCGACCAAAAGGCCTGGCCGCCGAGGTTGGCCTCATTCTCCTGGTCGATGACGATGGTGGGGATGCCATGCTGGACGGCGAGCTCAAAGGCCGCGACCAAACCAGCCAAGCCGCCGCCAATGACGATGGCTGGCTTCCGCGCGGTTGCATCTGGCGCCATGATGAATTAATTGTTGATGCGAGAACGCGCGGGAAACGGGTGATGATGCCGTTGCCAATGTCAAGTACGAGATGGATGGATGACGATCTCACATGTCTAGGTGAGGAAAGGGTGACGACGGCTTCCGAGGCTTGGAACTGGTTTAAGACACAGAAGCGGCAATGCTCCAGGGTGGTGTGATGTGTATGCGGGGTAGTCCAGTTCCGGGCCACCCTGGACTACTTCGTACTACGCACGCGTCTCGATGCTGAAGCGGTTTTCGGATCACGAGCCGGTCGACGCGCCGGACGGCCCGGACTGGCTTGAAGAACGATCATCGTAAACCGCCTTACAATATTGTGATACCTGTTGTGCCGTGATATATTTAGCAAATAAGAGAACTCACAATAACGAGTGAAGGAAGCGTCTCAAAGGCCTGCAAAACAGCATGTCACCCTGGCTCGGAACAGGCACCTTTCGAAACGCAGTAATGCCATTACCCCTCTATGCTTGTAGCAATCGCGATTGCATTACCCCACATCAGACTAGAACATTCAGATAATCAGTCCGGCTTCATTTACTGCTTACCCAGTGTAGTGATAAAATTATTGAAGGAGAGTCAGCTGCTTTTTCCATTATCGCTCGGTAAATAACGAAGTTGACTTGACCTGTAAGTGGTTGTCTAAGCTCAGGCGCCCGAGCATCCCTTTTGGATATCCTGCGAGGCGGTAACTAATTGAAACCCGTATTTCCAGGCTTGTCCGAGGAGCGACGGGGTTTTGCTGCTCAATGCCGCCGCTAGGCCATCCATGATTGGTGCGGGAATGGATTGTGGAGTGTCTCAACGGCGGGATTCGTCACCGGGACGTGGCAAACCCGCCGCACTTATCTCAGTCAACCCCTTCGCCTCGTCCTGACGGCTTGGAGCATCATCTCCCGCCCGTCCTCTTGACCTGCCAGCCGTGCTGTCGTCACGGATGAGTAAACTTTGTACCTCTCCGCCATGTCGTCCCCCAAGCTCAACCCCGCCGTCCCCAAATCCGCACCCTATGGCCACGCTTGTGTCGGCTGTTCCAAAGCCAAGTGCCGATGCATTAGTCGAGGGCCCGGTAACAATTGCCAAAGGTGTCACCGGCTGGGCAAAGAATGTCACCCGTCGGTCGTTGCCTGCAAACGTCTCGCTCGACGACCGGCGAGTAAGACCGTCCGACTAGAGGAGAAACTGGATGATTTAGTCACGCTGCTCAAGACGCAGGCTACGACAAAACCGCTGGAACCATGCTTCGACTCAGGCGGCGTTCAGGGCGATCAACAGCACGCTGGCTACGGGACAGGTCTTCCGACCCGTGCTATTGGAGGCCTACTGCACAGTCAATCGAATGAGGCAATCCCAGCTATCCCCGATATTAGGGCGGGATCCGGGGGACTCTCCGGGATTTCCTCAGTTCGCTCAACATCCCACTCGGCTGACTACTTCCATCCCTACCAGCTATCCCCATCACAAGCGGACGAGTATCTTAGAACTTTCCAAGCCCATCATTTAAAAGTGCTACCCTTTGTTCACATCCCTCCTGAAGTTACGTACGTGAGTCCACGCCCCAGGAAGCGGTTCTGGTCTAAGCACTAACTAAGTCATATGAAAGCGCGGTTGACTTACAACGCGAACGCCCCTTTCTATGGCTTAACATTCGGGCACTCTGCTGCAAGTCTACGTTGGAGAGGGATATTCTCCACAAGACTGTTCGAGAGACCCTGGCACGGAGCCTTGTAGTCGACGGGGAGCGCAGCGTAGACCTTTTATTGGGGCTCATTGCGTATCTGGCCTGGTACTCCCATGATGCTATAAAGTCTTCAATGGAAATCGTTACTGACACTTCATCTAGGACAATAGATCATAGCAGGGGCAAAAAGTTGCTATGCACCTATTCGAGTCTCGCAATGTCGCTTGTCTTTGACCTCCGGCTGGATCGCGCTGACCAGGAAACTCCATGCAAAGAAGAACATGCCTTCAAGTCCTTCGGCTATCCAATCAAACAGAAAGTGCCAAATTACCGTACAAACGAAGAACGGAGAGCTACATTAGCATGCTTTGCGATATGCTCAACGTAAGCTCAAGGTCCTGTTGAGTTTCCAATGATCTAGCCGTGTACTGATCACTACTCGGTCTAGAATATCCTCATTTCTGAAGACGCAGCCAATGCGGTGGACTTCACACCTGGAAGACTCTCTACGTCATCTCGACAACGAAGCCGAAACACCCGGTGACGAATTACTCATCTCCATTGTCCAAATACAAAAGGTCATGGACCTTGTGACTACCTTGGCGTATGAGCGGCTCTTCGAGCCTGAGGCTCACGGTCCTCCAAAGGCCCCGTCCATATCGCATGTAAAAGCCTTGCGCTCAAACCTCGAGGCTGTCGAGAAAGGGTTTCGACCAGAAATGTCGGGAAACAGTGCGTGCTCTCCATCGCCGGTTGAAACCGTTGATCACTGACGTCGAACAGAAGTTGTACGGTCATACCTTTACGATACTTACATGATGATCAATAGCATGCCCTTGTGCAGTACAGACAATACCAACAACACATTCGGGTTGAAGGACCTTGCAAGAACAGAATGCTTATACGCTTGCATCCATGCTATCAAACAGGGCCTGGAAAACTGGTTCACCTTCACCCCGAGAGAGTTGTTTGGAGGATCTCTGGCGGTGCTACTTCATTTCGGGCGATTTACTCACGTTTGTTACCGTCTCGTCATGAGAGAAGATCCCGCGTGGGACCACACTGTGGTACGAAACGCGATTGATTTAATTAGAACCGTGGAACGCGGCGCACAGCACATGGGCTCCGTGCCTGAAGCCGTTCGGCTCCGGAGCGATGGGAGTGACTTCTTCACAAAGTCCGCCGTAACCCTGCGAGGCGCGATTCCCATCTGGAAGAGGGCTCTCGAAGGTGCGGGTGCGAACTCGGGGACAAACCCTACGGCTGAAAGTACCGTAGAGCTGGAGGCTGCGGTTGTTGCGCCCAGCGATTTTGTGTCGATGGACTTTTCCGATGATACCTGGATGTCGGAGTTCTTTAGCTCATGGGAGACCCTCTAGATATGTCCTACTGTTAGGCTGACCTAAATGCACGTGGGTTGAGAAAGAGAAAGATAGGACCTTTTGGGGTCACGCCTGTATGCCTATCCATATTCACTCGCACATTTAGGCAAGTATGGAAAAGGGAGAGTATGCAGAGGTAATTTAATGACCGTTTAATATAACTCATCCAAAACCATCAAGGGATCGATATGGCCGGTTTGAATACCGACAACAGTCAATCGGAATTGAAGAACGGGGTGTTGGTAGTCCGCCGTACCATTGACGCCACCAAGAAAGAGTCAGCTTCCCGAAACCGATTTCCATTATGATTTAAAATACCTCGAACAGAACGATAACTGTCAGCAACCATCAAAGTCCAGAGCCCAACTTCTCTTTTCCCCTAAATCGGCCGTGACTCCTTCTGAAAAAAAACTCCCACGTAGTCTTCGATATCTCGACCAAGGCATAATGACTATCTCAACATCAGCTGGAAAGACACCGGCAACAAGCTCGAACTCGGCTTGGATTGAATTTGAAACCGACGGTGATACTACAGCAGAGAATAAAGCCACCTAGGACATAGTTTACATTACTGGCTACAAGCTGTTTCTAGTTATGAACAGGTTAGCTAATTCCATACCACCGAGGTCCTGAATTGTGATGATTAGCACTTAAATCTGAGCGGACTTATGTGAAAACACACTGACATACCATATGACCGAAGACTGAGCTATGTCTTTGTTCGACTTTCTGGAATCTAGAGGTGTGCCTGCGACCGGCAGAGGTGTGGTTTTGAACACATAGCTGGCGCCGAGGTTTTGCAGGACTTTGACAAGCCGAATATGGGAGAGTATAGTGTAATTAAAACATCTGTCTGTTATTTGCAGATTAGATTGACTGTAATAGTTAATTATAAATAGAAAAAGTAATAAATCATTAAGGGTAAGAAGGGTGTTAACACGGGAGAGAGGAATGCAGTCCAGTAAATTAAGTGGATCTATCTTTGACTAATGCATATTGGGGTATTTAAACTCACTGGGGTAAGGTCAAATGATCTCTACCACCCGCTAGATTAAATACCTTAAGAACCCGCTTCCGCTGGCGCCAGTCCCTCCGTCCCTCCCTTGTCTTGTTGTTTGCACCGTAAGACAGACAACACCCCGCACACCTGCTTCATCCAATATTGTTCATCATGTCAAACCCCTCCAAAATGAAAACACTCCAGCTCTATGAACCGCCAGACTCATTCACTCTCCTTCGGCGCAACGGCTTCGTTTTCCGAATTGCCTTCACATTCACAAGTAGCACCGGTGCTATCGTGACAAACGTTGTCTGGAAATCATTGCCGCTTCAGCCCCGAATGGAAATCAACTGGCAAGACGGGTTTGCTCTCAACTGGACGTCCACGTACCCTCAAGATCCCTCGGATCCAATACACTTGAACGGCACTTGGCAGTCCTGTAGGGCCAGCGAGGTGTTTGACTTGGATGCAGACGGGTATTGGGTTCCATCGGCTTCGATTGCCAAGGATGGTTACATGACGGTAGGCAAAAATAGTTACAAGAACCCGAATGGAGCCGGCATCTACATTGTGGTTGGAGTCCAAGCTAAGGGAAAAGATGATTTTGAGGCGGTGAGTAACAGACATCAACCCGTCTCAGGTTTGAATGCTGACATGAACCAGGTCTTTGTTGATACTCTTCAGCTTGGTGTCAATATGAGTGCTTGGATCAGGGTATCGGAGTCTTTGAATTGGTGGCTAGAGGCTGGATTGGAAGCCTGCGCGACCGCCATCCCCATGCCTGACAACCATGCAAACGGAGTGCGCACACCGCCTGAGCGTTTCAACATGCTAGAGCCCGAGAATTTGAATTACGTCTTGACATCCTATGACTACGCAAACGGAGTATGGACGACTAGCAAAACACGCCCTACACTAGTTGAGCTCGAAACAATGACTGGTGTCAAAGGAATTGGAATAGGTCCGAATCCTTACGGTATTGACAAGCCCGCGCGACGGATGACCTCATACTACGACCGAGTCAAAGTATTTGCCATTGTCGCGGCTGTCGTGATGATTATATGGGGAACTCGCGGAGATGTGTCAAAATCATCATAGGAATGAACGTGGGATGGTACTCGGAACCAAGTCTGTCGTGCAAGTATTTCAGACATGTAGGAAGGGCAACTGGGAAGCAATGGCAGATGATATGTCACCAGGATGTAATGAAGTGAGAATCTTGTATTGATTATCTGACTTTCGCCCATGCGTGTAAGGTTCTCAGCTGCTTGGAACAATGCAACCTTCATTTCGGTACCTATATTCTGTCCAGAACAGAACACTCAACTTCGGGATTAAGCATCTCTACATTGTGGTCAGTTCATGTTTGGTCTTCGTATTGGAATGCACCAGAGGTACGCAGCTACTCACATTTAGAGGCAGCAGTAACCCAAGCTCCATCTTGGACGTTGTAGGTCGACGTCTTGAAGAACGTGTTGGTCTGGACATCCGGCTTGGAAAAGCTGGCCGTTTCAAAAGGCGTTTGGTGGTCGGTAAACATGGTAGCCTGTTTCGATCCGGAATCATACCACCACTGCAGCTCCTCCTGGGGCTGGAAGGTGGCACTCATGTTGAGATTGATAGAGACGGGGTCAACAAAAACAGGCTCGAAGTTGCCTGCGCGGTTCTGCACACCAATGACAATACGGAGGCCATCGGGGCTCTGCGCCTTGTAGCCGTTCTTGCCGATCATCATGTAGGCCGGGTCTGGCTTGACGGTGGAAGGAACAAAAAAGCCATTCGAGTCGATGTCAACCGCTTGGCCGAGGTTGCACTGGACCCAATCTCCACCGCAGGAAACTGAGATGCCGTCGGCAGGAACATCAGAAGTCCAGTTGAAGCCATACACGGGCTTCCACGAGATAGTGGTGTTTGGAGCGAGGATAGTGGACTGCCAGACGAGGTTGAAGATGACTTAGATGATGATTGTCAGCAACGGCCTCAAGAAAGCGGTTGGACTAGTTGAACTCACGCTTGCCCTTGGACATGACGCTCTTGGCGACCTGGAGCTGGAATTGGTTCGCGCTCAAAGGTGCCATGTCCTGGCGGTCGATCTTGACATTGAGGCGGCGTTCGGAGTTGACAGACATGTTGGCTAACTGTTGAAGCTAAGATGCGATCAAGTGGAGGTTTGTTAATTCCTGGTAATGGGAAGTATATGTGGAGGTTTGATACTGGAATTGGATGAGGATCGATTGTTTGACAGGACAAGATGATCCTTTTATCATTTTGCATCATATACTACAAGTCCATTCACAGTCCACGGTATTGAGTGGGAAATCAGCATTACGAATCTAAAATGTCATCTAAACCGGACCTAAACCCTGAGGAGTTTTCAGCTCGCCCCTCTAAGACACCTTTCAGCATCTGGACTGCTCGATGACCATGATGAATCACATTGAACAGCGGTCTCTTGGCGCCACGGTCCTGAAAAGAACGAATTGAAGCAATAATCGCGTGTGAATACTTTAGGACTATTGAAGGCAACATGCATCACTGTTTACATTGTTTCGGATCCGCCATACAGTGGCTAGCTGAAGTGAGCCGATTGGTTCGGGCAAGCGATCAGATAGTTGAGACGGAATACGATAGTCATATGCAATGTATGTCTTAGAGTTAGGCATTGCAAGTATCCAGTCAAGGTATGTGAAGAGTATGACTAACGTAGACTAGGCTTAGAGGCTGACGTACGCGCTATCAAATGGCTAGCTGAGAAGCATGCTTGAGAACTAGTCACATAACTAATCACACGCTTATCACTGCCGCCTTCCCCTCACGCTTTCCGTGTTAGGACATTCTGGGCTCCATTTGACTCACCCATTTGCATCGCTGTAAGCGGCGGCGCCGGAGTTTTAGGCCCGTGAACGAAATACTGTTAAAGGGACTGGGCGTAATATCTCCTTCAATGCGGCAAGCCTACATGCAGCACGGTGACTACAGGAATGCCTCACTAGTTAGACAATAAACGAGGAGCAGTAAACTAGCGATCACCCAAAGCAGGTAGTTGCACAAGTTCCATCGAATGCTGGCGCTGCAAGCAGCTGCTGCATCGGATAGCTCCGAACTACACTATAACTGCTCTTGACAGGTTCCCCTACATTAATTTCTGTGGCCAGATCCAAACTGGTGGCTTTCAGATATTGAAGGAATATGCTACATCATGGAGCTCCTCTTTTGCCTCGCCAGCTTAGTGGTTTCATCAGCACAAACATATTCATGCCATCAAGGCAATACTAGGCTACTGTGACAGGGCTAAGTGTGGTGTACTTAAATCTAGTCCGTATTAGATGTGACCTGGACTAGCGGTGAGCTGAGAAGTAGTGCAAAGGTACCACACACCAATCACCGCTGCCGACTCTTGATCTATTTAAACAAGCGGTGCATCGTCCCGTGCGCTGGACGGGTCGGGGCCGCTGTGGGGCACCTGAATTAGCTCATCAATCCAACAGTGAACCTTGAGCTGAACCATTTGGCTCGAAAGCTCACGAAGAGCTGGTATTCAGCGTGGGACTCTAAGTCGCGAGGGCACGGCGGTTACCAATTCGTTTGTTTACTTCACGTCACGAGTTTAGTTCTGGATGGTTCTAACTTATATGTTCCGTTCCCAATTTGTCCTGGTTCAGGCAAGCTAGCTTGCAAGTGGCGAGCTGACTTCTCCATCTGTCGTCTAGGCCAGTCCACAAGAGTCAGATGATTCATATTACAGTTTTGAGAGCGTTCAGCTATTGACTCATATGGATGCACTCGTCTGCAAGGGGCTGTATATCCTACGTCAATATGGTAGACCAAAGTACCGAGAATTCCCGAGCTGAAGATGCCCCTGACTTCTGGCCGGTGAAAAGCAAATCTAGACGCTTGTGATGCATCCAGCCACTTCCATCACACGTTGGGCGCCGGTCTCAAAAGCTCGAACTAGTTGTTCTCCATTAGCTACTGTAGTCTCTCCAAAACAATAACGCAGCTTAGCGTCGAGGCAGATTACATGCCGTCGACCGAGCTGGCTGAAGTAATGTGGTTGACGGTCTGGCGCTCGCCGAAAAGCCGATACGTGGAGACACCAGAGTGCCGTTTTGTTGAGAGAATATGGTATTGCCGGCGCTGGTAATCTTGAACTCACATGCCACTCTGTTGCTTGCTGAACGTACAAGTATATTAAGTCCTTTATTGCCCCGAATTCCACACTTCAATCACTCTGTTCTACATAGTAGATTAAGGCAGTCATCTCTTTCAAAATGGCAATCCCCCTCGACATTATTCAAACTATCACAGTCTCTGGCCTAGAATACCCTCTCTATGACCACTTTTCCAATCCTACCAAATGCTACTTCGCGCTGGGCCCTGTTTCCATATGGGACGTCACAGACCTGGATGCCAAAGGTCGCCCAAAGTCCTTCCCAGCAGCCCTCAACCTCAAGTCCACGTTTGAAGTCCAACTGTCCCCGGCAGGCATCGCGGCTTTACCAAACCTCACGCCGCCATATACGCTGACGGCAAAGCTCGACGCTTGGGACATTTTTAATTCCAAGGACGTCTTTGACATAACCACGGGGCTAAAGAACCTTAGTCTGCTTCAACCAACAGTCAATGGGCAGCCCAAGTCACTCCCGTGGGCGCTATACGGAGATGCAGTATGGACGCTTAAAGGCTCCAAAAGCGACCAGCCTCAATACACATGCGAGACCACCATTGAAGTCTTCGTCTTACCTACGAACTTGCCGCCGTTCTTCGATAGGTCTGGCATCCCTCTGGCTTTTCTCCGGATGAGCAACTATCTTCCCACATGGATGCAAACACCCGAGCAAGTTCCTGGAAAGACTGCTATAGATTGGCCATCTTTCGCGGTCAACGCCGTGTTTTCAGATCCACGGCTGGAGTACGAGACTTGGAGTGGAGCTTGCAAATACTCCAGCTGGAGTCTAACGTCGAGCTTGCGCACCCTTTTTACGGCCAATGAAGGCATCGAATGCTGGTTTGACCTGTGGCTGTCCGACCTTCAAGGTGTGACCAAGAAAGGCCTGAAACATGCTGTCAACTGCTACGACCTAGCTGCTCTCTGCCAGGCTGTTGTGTCACTTGGCGTTGATTCAACCATCAACTCTGTACGCATGAAGTACATGAAGCCCTTTGGCTACATCAACCCCACTCATCTGATTGGTAGAGTGGAAATCCCGCCAAATCCGAAAAATCCAGACAACCAATGCAACAATCCCTTTTACGGCAATCCGGACTACAATCCTCTGATGCTCTGCGATTTTGACACTGCGGGACGTTCTGCTTTTGGTAATCACATGTTTCTCACCATCAACAAAGGCACGTCGCCTTTCGTCTTAGACGCTTGCTGCGGACCTCAGCTAGGAACAGTGCTGCTCGTGGACTACCCGACCAGTACCATCGACCAGACATCGACTATATACAAGAACAAATCACGTCCTGGTGCCCTGGGTGATATTACAGATGGGGTTGGTGTCACCGGCACTGTAAACTCCCGTTGTTTTGAACGCGTAGGCGCCCCAGATCCAAACTCACCTGCGTTGATCGACAAGCTGGCCTTGGACACGCAAAAGTACGGAACGTGGTACCAACCATATCTCTCTGCCCCAGCCGGAAACTGGGAAGTTACTGCTACCTGGACGTACTTGCCGTTGATTGACAAACAAGAAATTATCACTGTCAACGTCTTCACCTACTCATCATATTATGAGGTTAATGCGGCGTACGAAAAAAGAATTGCTGACATACGTGGGTGGGTCGGGTCGAACAATCTACAGGATGGTTTTAGTGACATGATGACTGGAAGCATCCGCATTTTCTGTGATCCTCTTCGTCTCTACTTGGCTATAGTTGAGGCGAAACGCGGAAAATCGGATACGACAGTTCAACTCAAGACCAAGTTGCAGTCCATTCTCAACAACAGCCTGTCGCAAAACCCGCAACCAACGAGTTACATCGCCAGCGTCGCGTGCCAGCCTCAAGCGGTCTGCCAAATAGGAGACATTGCAACGGTGGCTATCAAGGTGAATCTCTAATTGGAAAGCTCTCGAAGACTCCACTGACTTGTGGTCCAGAGTACCGCAGCCGGCATCAAATACTGGAGAGGCTTCAACGTCCGGGTTTCTCGAGGGGTAAGTAATCTCGCTAATCAATAAAAATGTCGCGCATGTGCTAACATGAGGGGATAAGTATTTGCTATTCTTGGACAGCGATCAGCAGGGTGATGTAACAACGTTTCGTTTTCTTGCGAGATCGAGTGGATTCGAGATAATAACACTTACAATGTACGGTGGAAATTTGGAATCCGAGGCAACAGTACAGAACCTATGGGTTGCGTGATGGATATTAGTGGCGCATCAGGTGCAGCAACAACAATGGGGACATGGCTTGTCCATGACTTCATGGTTCCTTACTATTAGAATCTCAGCTTACAAACACCCTCGGAAAAGAGCTTCTGTGCACGACGTAATCGGAGAGGTTCCCGTGGTTCGAGAATCTGTCGCACTGTGCGAGCCTGCGGATGGCGATCTTGTCTAGAACTCAGATGTCGAGACGATCGGTGTGGGTACCCTGACTAACGTCAGGTTGACCGGGCAGGCTAAACAAACTAGATTACTCCATGAATAGTTCGTAGAGTCTTGCAGGTGGACCCGATCTATAAAAGACCTACCTTTTTGTATCTCTAACTTAATCTCTGGCCACTTGTGGTGTTGTATGCCTAATACCGAATTCATCGGAGCTAGGATCCAAACTGCAGGTTTCGCACACCGGGAAGCAGAACCAAATAGTTCCCACAAACGAACTTTCTTTTCTTGAATCAACGATCGGAGCTCAAGAGCTGCTACGGACGCTTCACTGTCACTAGGCTTGGGAACGGGTGCTGAGGAGTCGATTTCGTGGGCGGATCTCCCCTCTTAAACATTTACCGGCAAGGCCAGCTACGTCCTGTCCACGTGATTGACGGCGTCTTCGTTTAATCCTGCATCGAAAGATGTGGAATGGAGCTGGTGAATTAGACAATCTGAACGCAACAGCTTAGAGACGATGATATGGGGCGATATAGACATCAAAGATGCAGTTTTCGAAATAGCTGGTGACAAACAACACGAGTGTATCAACCATCGATCTAAAATTCCATAGGGACCTTGTACTCTTGGACGAAGCAACCACCCCTACATACCTCTTTCGACCCAGCTTCGAAATCAAAACCTTCTTCGACTCTTCGTTCTGGATTAAGACAACCTCACCATCCTCCATCTTTGTATTGTCTTGAACATGCAATGGCCTTGGTCCTTGATGAGCCATCACGGCGGCTCTCCACTGGAGGTGGGTGTCATCGACTAACGTCAGCTCTTCGTGCAGCTTAGTTCCAGATATCACATCAGCAATGGGTTGACCTACTTGTAAAGGAAGGAGAGCGTTGAGAAGAGCATTTCTTCCCACCAATTCAATCTTGGAGCGATCCATGTGGATGCGGAGTAATAGGTTAGACCCTTCTTGCCGCTACTCGATGGACACAACACCCCCC